>WBNH01000684.1:0-152999 GCA_013401255.1 Urocolius indicus
TCTGCAAACTTCCTCAGGGTGCATGCACTTCCAAAGTTCAATTTTACTAATCCATCCTATATCTGAAACTTTCGAGGGTGATAAAAAAAAAAGCAGATGCTTTGATCTTCAGTTCCAAGGCTGAGGGAAAATTCACATTGGGTACCTTTCTGAAGATATGGAGCTCTATTGACCTAAGAAAACATCCCAAAGAAGCAGTTGAACAAAGACTTCCTTAAACATACTTTCAGATGGGACACCTGGTTTAAGACAAGACATACAAGGCACTACAACCTTCATGTATTTTAGACCATGTGGGGAAAAAAAAAAAAAAGAGGTTAATGTACAAAAGTCACATTGTCTCATTTACGTACAATCCCTTACTAAATTCACTGGCAGAGTAATTTTTCTAGGACTGTTTGGATAAGATTATTCCAGAAAGGAGGCATGTGCATGAAAGTGGTGTGTGTCACAGACCTTGATTAATGATGTAATTTAAAACCATGCTGGCATATTCCTGTACTCTTCCTAGTCTAGAGAGCAAACAGTAAACTGCATTACTCAATAGGAAGCAAAACCTTCCCAATAACAGCCAGATTTCAGACAAAATCAGGAATCAAATGATGATTTTCATATTCCTTTTCCAAAACATTTAGTCCTCTATTCTCTGAAAAAGCCAGAAATCCTGTAAGAGGGAAATAACAAAATGGCAATAACAGCTTGTGGGCTAAGAAACACTCTCAGTATGAAGATTTGCTCAGTGTGAGGAAGCAATGTGTGTAAATGTCTGTACAGGAGAGAAAAAGAAATGGGAGATTAGCTGACAGACTGAGAGTCATAATATATATATTTATATATCTGTATGTCTGTAAGCAGGGATGTGTATGCATGTGCAAAAGCCAATTCAACTCGTACAAATAAAATACCCTCTTTCTCACAATACACACATTTGTAACTTACTGCCATCCTATACATCCTGCATGCTGCAAAGCAAGGTTTTGTTCTAGACTGGAAGGTATGAAGTTAAGCATGTTTGCCAATGCATTCTGGCTAACACATTGAAAAACTCAAGTGTAAATAAAGCAGGGTGTGTTTTAATAGGTGCTAAACAAACAAATTAAAGCCTAACCATACCTCAGAATCTCGACCAGTTTAGCACACTTTAAAAGGCAGAGTGCCTCTTAGCCTTTCAAGTTTTACATTGCCGATCAGAATGAGTTAGCTAGCTTTAATAACAAACCTTTAATCTAAATACAGATGTGACAGCCTAAGAGGTAATGACCCACTGAGGGATTCCATGTGTAGTGGCACACAGCTTCTCCGTGAGGCCTGATCCACCTCAGGAAAGACAGAAAGATCATATGCTGTGAGGGTGCAGAGAACAGGATGTTCCCACCTTGTTAACAGCCAAGGCTCCACTTCTCTGCAGCACCAGATTTTTAATCAGAGGGTACACATAATCTGACAACTACTGAAATGCTGAAAAAGGCAGCAAATGGATTTTGCTTGCTGGATGCATAAATGATCATCTGCAGTATGCACTTGAATGCCACATGGCTAAATCAAGAAATATCAGGAGGCAAATCTGAATAAACAAAAGGTGAAAAGCAGCAAAAGGAGTTAGTGGTGATTCAGACTATCAGAGGTATTTTTCTGGGGTTCCAAAAATTGATATTTTTCTAGGACCTCAAGTTTTTACTTTTTCTGCACCTCTGAACTTCTAATTTTGAGCACAAAAATACCAAAAGAAAAGCTCTTCTTTCACTGCTTCTGTCCAACAGTTTGTCATCACACTTATTTATAATCATAAGTTCTTAAAAACCAAAAAGAAAAAATGTGTTTCCTTCCAAGATGCACATAGAGGTTTTTTGTTCTCTAAGGCTGGTGTTACTCCTGCATGCTACAACATAACCTAGCTTAATTATTTCTGCACAGCTCCTAAATACCAGAACAAAATGCACTTATTCAAAAGAAGTCAACTAGCTGGGCAGGGATACTTCTATCACCTTTTTCTCCAAAGAGTAGAGGTATTTGAGTTTTGGTAGATCTGCTTCTGGTTTTGTTGCTGTTAGAACTGGTGGGTTGGAATAGAGGCACAGAGTAGTACCATTACTCTGCATTTTCTATTAGAAGAGACACAATTCTACAGTAAAATAAAACACAGAGCCAACAGAATTCAAGCAGAGCAGCCTATTGGTAAGCCGTCTGACACTGTGTACCTAACAATCACAAATGGATTCCAGACAGGCCATCCTGTGGGAATTTAGGTCTCTATTTTCTTCAGAGGCCTGATGAACAGAAGTGGTATGGAAAATAGGGTTTGATGTCCAAATGCAACTAGAAAGGCTAGTTTTTTGAAGGCTTTGATATCACACTTTTGAGAAACATTTGTTGGAGCTGAGGGCCTCTCTACTGCAACCTTTCCATCAAGAAGAAACTGGCTAGTTGATCAGGCATTGGCACACAGCCCATTTGGCAGCTAACGAATTGAGTCGCTGGAAATTAGTTGAGACATAGGACTTAACTCAAAATTTGGCTTGGCTTAACTATTAAAAAAAAAGCGCCCCATAACCATCGCCAAAGATTTAGAACAGAACACTTTATAGGGCAGCTCATAGAGGCTTGTACTGAAACTTGTTAAGGTTATTATAAACAGATGAAGCAACAAGCTCTTGTTAAGGGGATCCAGCAGAAGCAATAGAGGTCTGTCAGCCTGACCTTGGTGCTGGGGAAGGTTACGGAACAGATTATCCTGAGTGTCATCCTGAGGCACATACATTACAATCAATGTTTCAAACCCAGCCAACGTGGCATTATGAAGGGCAAGTCCTGTTTAATCAATCTGATCTCCTTCAATGACAAAATGATCCACTTAGTGGATGAGGGAAAGGATGTGAATGTGGTCTGCCTGGACTCCCACAGCATCCTCCTGGAGAAACTGCCTGCCCATGGCTTGGATGGACCTACTCTGAGATGGGTGAAAAACTGGCTGGATGGCCACCCCAGGGAGTAGTGGTGAATGGAATTAAATCCAGTTGGTGGCCAGTTACCAGTGGTGTTCCCCAGGGCTAAGTGCTGCGGCCTGTTTGGTTTAACATCTTCATCAATGACCTGGATGAGAGGATTGAGTGCACCCTCAGTAAATGTTCTGATGACACCAAGCTGGGCGAATGGCTAGAACTGCTTGAGGGCAGGAAGGCTCTTCAGACATCATTGGACAGGCTGGAGTGATGGACCAAGGCCAACTGTATGAGGTTCAACAAGGCCAGGTGCCAGGTCCTGCATTTGGGTCACAACAAACCCATGCAACACTACAGGCTTGGGGCAGAATAGCTAGAAAGCTGTCCTGCAGAGAAGGACCTGGGGTTGTCGGTCTACAGCTAGCTGAATGTGAGCCAGCAGTGTGCCCATGTGGCCAAGAAGGCCAGTGGCATCCTGGCTTCTACCAGAAATAGTGTGGTCAGCGGGGTCAGGGAAGTGATTGTTCACCTGTACTCAGCACTGGTGAGGCTGCACCCTGAATACTGTGTTCAGTTCTGGGCCCCTCACTACAGGAAGAACATTGAGGTGCTGGAGCATGTCCAGAGATGGGCAACAAAGCTGGTGAAGGGTCTGGAGAACAAGCCTTATAAGAAGCAGCTAAGAGAGCTGAGGATATTTAGCCTAGAGAAGAGGAGGCTGTGAGGAGATATGATCACTCTACAACTACCAGAAGGGAAGTTGTATTGAGGAAGAATCAATCTCTTCTATATAGTAATGAATGATAGGACATGAGGAAAAGGGCTCAAGTTGTGCCAAGGGAGGTTTAGATTGGGGATTAGGAAGAAATTTTTTACCAAAAGGATTATTAAGTGTTGGAATGGGTTGCCCAGGGAGGTGGTGGAGTCACCATCCCTAGAGATATTAAAAAGATGCACAGATGAGATCTAGGTGGACATGCTTCTGCAAGCGGATTGGACTAGATGATCTCTAAAGGTCTCTTCCAACCCTACCGTTCTATGATTCTATGAGGTGTTGAGGGATATGAGTTAGTTTAGTGATGGGCCTGGCAGTGTGAGGTTAGTGGTTGTACTTGATGATCTTAAAGTTCTTTCCCTACTGTAATGATTCTGTGATTCTATGAAGAAGGAGGGTGGGCTGTCTTATTCAAAGTGGCAGAGCAGAACAACCAATGGTAGCCATCCAAGTGTTTCAGCTGGACATAGCATGGAGGCCTGACTGCTGTGGTTGTGCTCACTGAAAGCTATCACTTTCACAGACTTAGCATCAAACCAGCTCCACTTTAATGTCATGTAACATAATACCGTAAAAGTCTCAAGAACATGGGACTTTGGTTTAAAATCCTTGTGAGAGTTGGGAGTTTGGCACTTGTCTTAGCTTCCATTTTAACATAAAGTCCAGCTGCATGTTCCTGTGTTCTCTGTTTTAGGTCGGTGACAGACAGGATCAAACAGTCATTCCCACTGTTTCTCCACTTCCATGTTAAAAGCATTCCCCATATCCATATGCTGAAGTTACCAAAGCCTAATGAATCTTTATGTCTCAGAGGAGCATCAGAATGCATCTTTGTGCTCTCTTAAAGCCCGTCACAAAAGGAGGTAAAAAATTACTTTTAAGCTGATGTGTTCTACCTCACACTTGCTATGCACTGAGAAGCTGCATGTAGTCAACCTTAAACATCATGAAGAGGACAAGCACAATCAGCAGATAACTCTGCAAGAAGTCCCAGAAATGTGTTCACTTCAAGTCACCACAAGTGTAATGCAAATTCTTTGAGCTAAATAAAGAAAAACAACCCCAAAAACTTATTTAATTGGTTTGGTTAGGTTCTCCTCCAGAAATAAATAAAAAAAACCAAAAAACAAAAAACAGTTTGCTTAGGTATTACTGAAGCTCTCCGAAACTGACTTCAGCATTGGGACCAATACAAAGATTCAGAAACTTTTTGGCTGAGCATTTCCTGAGATGTTATCAACTATAGTTATTGCTTCTGCACAATGCTATTCTAAATGTTGAATGGAAAAGGTTTCTGTGCTAGTTTGCTATTGTTCAGAGCTTTGCTCCCAGAAAAACAAAGATGACCTTACCTTCAAAGATACAGTACACAATAAAGTCTTAGAGTTTCTCTACACCACAGTTACACATAGAACAGGAAGAATGCCAAACCAGGTGATGTCAGATGGATTAGCTGCTTTGTACCAAACAGATCACATTACTAAAGATAAGTGGAAGCTTGTATTCAAAGTTCAGAGGCTGAGATTTTACCCAAGATAAATGAAATTACATGGGACATTCAGGGACTGTGAAGTCTAAAATCTGATCTTCATAGTCATTACCTGTCTTTGCACATATCTGCCACAGGTTTTTCACAGCAGATTTTGTCTTTCATTTTCCTGAAGCTACATGCCTCAGCATTAGTGTGCCTTCCCAACTAGGCAGGTTCAGACCAGGGACTGTAAGGCTCTCTGTGGATTGTCTGAAATATCAGAGGGGCTTGTGTGAGGTGAGACAATGAGGTTTCTGTCCTTGCCACTCTTTCCCATGTCGCATCTGACCATAGAGAGGCAGTGAATTGTGATGAAAAATGAACAACATTACCTCATGGGCTGAGTCCGCAGAGCTGTCTTCAAGTCTTCAACTATTTTATTTTTCATTTCTGTTTCTTCTTCATCGAAAGCATACAGAGTCTGCATCTGTTCAGAAAATAAGATAACAATCAGGAAAGTTCGATCTGCCTGGAAGCTAAGAGACAGCACTGGAATTATGAAAAACAACTATCTCATCAACCCATGCAGTGGTGCCTGCCAACCTCTCACCAGGAAAGCAATGCCTCAGCTACAAAACTGAATCCAGATGAGGCTGTTCATGTGGGCTGGCAGCAGCATACCACTTTGCCACACTGGCTAAACTAGGGTTCTCAGATTACCCCCAGAAAAATCATACTTGCCAGTATGCGTCAGAAAACTGTACCTAATTTGGAACAGTGATCTGCTGTGGTGATCTATGGATATGTGTGGCAAAGTTTGTACTGAGAGGTAATATCTTTTATTAGACTGACATGGCTGGAGGCATTTTTGCAAGTGGGGGGAGAGAAAAAAAACCCAGACTTGTGTGTCAGGTTTCAAAGCATAAAAGCTTTTTCTTTAAGTAACTAAACTGCCTGCAAATACCCTGAATTACAGTTTGTGTACATAAAAGTTTGACTTTCTTCCGCACATCAAGTATATTACCTCTTTTGAGGTACTGATTTTCCCTGTACACTTTGCTCCTGCTAATTAGGAACATTTACTGCAAAAAGCTGAAGTGTCATAAAAATCCCTGTTCCTGTTTTTTAACAAGTAAACTGAAGCACAGAAAGACTAGATTTTTCCCCAGTGTGCAGCTTGAGATAACTAGAGCTTGCAGTCAACTGAAACTGCTGAAAGATGCTGTGGGTCACTGTAAATTGTGATAAGAGATGGTGAGTGAAATACAGGCAGAAAAGAAGGTTCTTCAAGTCAGAAAATGCCATTAAAAATGTGGCCTATCAGGAAATCAGTGTTCCAGATCTACATTCAGCACCACTGCAACTTGTGATGTGAAGCAAGACTTCCCAGTGCCTGTAGCATATACTATTTGGGCTCACAACTTAAATGTATGCCATTTTAAAAAGTCAAGGCTCAATGCTGGAAATTCTTAGCCTATAGCTATGTCTACTTAGTTACTTTAATTGTAAAACAGAGAGGATAAAGGACTCTCTTACTGGCAGGACTTTTTGAGGATATCACTCAGCGGTATCTGGAAAGCAGCTCTGAACCTCTTCTCAAACGAATAACCTGATTAAACCAGTATCATTTATTGGGGATCACGTTAATAATAAGTATTTTTCTGTTTAACAAGCACCAGAGAAAACCTTCCTCTCACTGGAACTTCCTTTAACCCTCCCTTCTGCCACCAGCACAACATCTCACTTTCCTTGGAAGTGCTCCCATGTTGCTTTCTTTTGCAAACCATGTGGTGCCAACATATGTCAGATCCTGAGGGTGGTCATTTGGCTACATGCTGTTGCTGTCTTATGCTGAACACCTGGCATAGGGAGATGTGTTTAACTCTAGGGGTCCTCTCTCTGATCCACGCTGAAGTCAAATTCACTCAGTAACAGAGCAAGCTATTTCCTGCCCTAATGGAATGACAGAGCGCTACTGATGGAAAATGAGCTGATGATGTTTTATCTTTTGCCAGCATCCTCTGACAGCCAGAAACATAAATTGAAATGCTTAAGCCAAGCCATATATGATCCCTCTCTTTGAAAAATAAACAGAAATCCTGAACAGGCATTATGGAATCTCAATGGCAGAGTCCTGGGGTGTGATCTGGGGCTTGATTTGTATTTTCTTGGGTGACAGCCCATCTGGTCATCTTTCCTTTGGCCCATAAATGCTCTTTTGAATGGCTCCCATTCCTCCAACGGCTTAATTTCTCCTCTGAGCCATTGTGGAGAGAAAGCAAATGGATGGTAGGAAGGTGCTCAACAGTATTTCATTCAGAGTGAAAATCAGGCCCATTTCCAAATGAAACAAATACAAATAATCCTCCCTTTACAACAGAGGGTGATTATAGAAAAACCCTTTTCTAAAGCTACAGGCAGCCAAGAGCCCTTCATTTCTCACTCCTGTGCATCGCCAGGAACTCTAATGCTCACTGCCCTCTCTGAAGACAGACTGGTCACACATTTGCATTATGAAATAGCTTTCTCGGCAAGAGTTATAGAAAATATAACTGTCCCTGGGAGACAGAGTGGAGGTAACTGTCATTATCTAAGGCTGGATTTCATTAATGTGGTTGACTGATCAATTGCTTTCCTGAACCACAAACTGCAATCAAGGACTAATGTCTGCTGTGCTGAGATGCAGCTAGTTACTACCACTTAACCAAACATACAAGGAAGGGGAAGCAAAATAGTGTCAGGTCCTTATGTGTTCCCTAAAAAGTGTTAGATGTAAGGCTCTTCTTTACAAGAACATTTTATGTATTTAAGTTCTCCAGATTGAGTGCATCACCCATGAAAATGTAGCATTGATTTACCAATGAAAAAAAAAAAAAAAAAAAAAAGTGAAAAAAAAAAACCGCATAGAATTTTATGTGTAAAACTTCAGGTAGTCCAAGAAATTACTTCTGAAAATTTGACTCTATTTAAAATGAAGTATTTTACTTTTATTAAAAGCACAGATTAATTCACACACCTTATCCTAACAGCTAATAAATTGCTGGGAAGGAAAATAGAGGACATGTGAGAAAGAGAAAAGAGAAAAAAAAAGAAAGAAAAAAAGGAAGAAAAAAAGGCATAAACCAGCATCAATAACACACTGTATGATGGACCTAGTTTTACTTAATAGTATCACACAAATGAAATGAAAAAAGAAAGAAGCAATAGAATAAACAATGAAAAAGGAACCTGACGTTCTAATTTCTCATTATAGTCTAAGCTCTTACTTTAGACCTTGTCTAAAATAATAATTAACAAAGTGTTATCATAATCCATATCACTTCCAGTTCATAAACAAGTACAAGTAAAATTTGATTAAAAATATGATATTGCTTGCCTCCTACGACATATCTGGACAACACTACTTTACAACAAAAACAAAAGCAAACAAACAAAAAACCAAGTTAGTTGAATTCAAGGTGTACCACATCTGTAACTACATTAAGGCTGAACTAAGAAAATAAATTATGACCCAAATTGTGAATAGATGTAATTTAAAAAGCCTGAACATAGCAAGTGAGTTTAAAGTAACACAGATGTCACCTAACCCAGATGGAGGAGAGAATTATCATCCACCTGCTAAATTCTGCTGAAAGATATATTTTTACCATCCTGTGACGCTTCTCTGTCCTGAACAAATGTGTTCTGAGTCAAGGAAAATGGCCTGGTTACAGCTGCATTTATTAATCCTGACCCTCATCTCATACTCTCAACTGAGCCATCTCTCCAGAAATGCTGGATCTGCAACTACTGTTCACCTGAAAGTCTCTCTGTGGAAATGCATACATAGCCAAGCTCATAAAAGCAACACAGTGCTGTCAGAAGTCTTCCTTCCCAGAAAAGTGATGGCTGTGTTTACTTCTGCTGCCAAGGAGACAGTATCACAGGGTAAGAAGGGAAGGAGAAGCACAAGGAGGCTTCTTTACGTGTGAT
Source organism: Urocolius indicus (assembly GCA_013401255.1). Taxonomy (NCBI): domain Eukaryota; kingdom Metazoa; phylum Chordata; class Aves; order Coliiformes; family Coliidae; genus Urocolius; species Urocolius indicus. The sequence continues at coordinate 9,158 of WBNH01000684.1, forward strand.
AGTAAGAGGGCAGCTGCTCTGTTTTTAATAAAAGTTTTCGTATGTTGATGAATCAGTAGAAAATGCCAATGACCTTGACAGTGGAAATCATCTCAAATTGTGAGCATGCAGCCTGTGCACAATCACCAGTATTATTCATAGCATGCAGACATTAGAGGGAAAACCTGGAGATTCCTCTTTCTAAATCAGACATCATTAACAGCTCCCCCTTTCTTTTAAGGACTGGTCTAGAGGACAATATACCAATTATCTACTTGGTTCATTCCTTTCAGTCAGGCTACCTGAAGAATAAGTAGTGTCCCTCCGCAGCAATTGCATGCTACAGATTACCAAAGAGATCTATTTTTATTGTCATAGTGAGAACTGGGTGTAGAAACTATTAAAATCTAAAAAGTCGCCAAAACAGAAACAATTGTGGGAACAGAACTAAAATGCATGGCTTTTTCAACTGGATCAGGAATCTGTGACCTAAAGTGCTTTCTAACATAGTGATCTAAGGTTACAAGCAGGGAATGTCAAACATGTCAGGAATCACCACATTGCTCTCAAGCATAATCTATGAGGGGCAGTGGGTTTACTGAGAAGCAATCTTTGACACAGGGGCCTTGGACTGCTGAAATACTCAGAAAGATTCTTTATGATAACGCAGGATAAAGGTGCCATTTCCATTTTATCATTGGGCAGGAAGAACATTTTTGCCAAGCTAATAAGAATTTTGTAATTAAACAAAAGGATATATAAAAAGATTCTTACCCAGTTAATTTATAGAACATGCAAAGATTATTGTAAAAAAAAACCCAAAACAAATAGGACTTAAGGTATTTTAAACTAACACTTCCGTGATCATTGCTACCATTTCAGCTCTAATACTTTTTGCAGTATTTCTAATTAAAATATTACAATACCTGATGGTGCCCAAGAGATGCAAATTGAAATAGACTAGACAGTGTCAGGAAGCAACATGAAACATGTGGTTTTTTTCACCACTTCTGCACCAACTTCACTTGGATGCAGTTTACAAAAAAATAAAAAAATTAAAAACCACACCAATAAATTTAGGACTGAAATTATAAAGGATCCGAAATAGCCGTTTGGAAGTTACAAATCTCTGAGGTCTAAATAATGATGAATAGAACATGTCTTTACAAATGTGTTGGAGCTGGTTCTCAGATGTATTACTTGAGTTTTCCACTGATACAATTCCTGTGAAATCAAGTCAACTAAGTTTCACCTGCCTAAAAGTGAAGCAACTGTTACATCAGAGGCAGCAGTTTTAACCCCACTGTGCCTTCTCAACACTTCAAATATAAAAGTAAGTCATGAGGCTTGACGCCAAATAAAAGGTGATCAATCATTCAGTGCTGAAGCATGTGAACAACATTACTGGGGGTGGTGTTTATTGGTGCTCTTAAAATATGTTTAAAATTGGAAACATAGGCCAAAATATAGACTCATTCCATGGAGCTGCTCCAGATTTACAATAGTAGCATGTACATATTCTCTCCAGGTTTACATCAAGATCGTTTAAGGAATAATTCAAAAGTCACTGAAATCAATGGAAAAACTTTCAGTAGATTCAAGAGGCCTTGGATCAGGTCCTACTATAAATATTTGGCTCAGTGACATTGCAAGGTTTCATACTTATTTTTTTCCTTAATGGCCCTTGTAGAGCAAATTTGTTCAGTCAGGAAATCAAAGCACAGTGCCATGCCAGCCACAAAAGCTCAATCTCTTTTATAAAAACATGTCTGTATTCTTTCCATTCCATTACTCTGTCCCAAGAAAATCTGGCATGAAGAAAGGTGATAATTTTGTTTATTCATGACTCACAGTAGAAAGTAGCTTTTCTTTTATCCTCTTACAGTGAGTTACAACAACTTGTAAATCTTGAGTTGTTTCACAGAGCAAGACATGTTTCACCATAAGAAATGTGCCAGTATTGACACATTTAGCATCCATTAAGGCATTATTTTTATGAAATTATTTTATAGCTCATAGCCGTGATACAAAAGGTGCAGAGAAGCATAAAAGCATAAGTAAACAAACAAGGCCTGCTGAACTGGAGGCAAAATTTGACTATAAAGTCAATAAAAGGAACAAATTTAAAAATAAAGATACACGATATCAAAGGCAATTTGTGGACACTATATTTAGGTGTTCTGCTGGTGATGCTTTGGAGGATGAAACATATTATCCAGCTATTGAACAAAGACAATTAAAAAAAGCTTTCCTCAAATATTCTGTTGGTCTCTATCTGATGTCCAAGGTGTTACAGCCTTATGTTCCTCTACTTACCCACTTTTATATAGGTGGATATTATTTTACAGAAACAACTACCTGTTCCTTAACTCTTCTATTGAACTAATAACTCCATCGTTATTTTGTAGGTTGGTTAGACATCAATTTGAAACCACACAATAAAACACAATAAAACAAACTGTACCTAGTTCTCAGATAGTTGCTTTTCTTATTCGTGACTTATTCTCCTGCATTTTCATTTTAATTTGATTGCCTTTAGCACTGTAGAAATAAAACCTAGAAATGCTGATGATGCTTTCTGTTCTACTCTGCTACACCAGAGCTCTTTCTTAATACACATACTCATCTTTCGTAAGTCCTGTTTTAAATCAGTAATGCATTTGGGCTAACATTCTCCTCTTTTGGGGACTTCATCCTAAAGGAGTATCTCTCTATGGTGGAAAATCTTCCCTGCTTTGCAGGGGAGGTAACTTACTGCTGCCATGGAATTGATGCGATCGATGTAATAATCTGGCCAGCTGGTAGCGAGCTTATTAGGATCTTCTTGTTCCTGAAACAGAAAGTTAAACAAGGTTACACAAGGAGCCTTTACAGCATGAGATGCTGCTGCAAAACCACCTGGAATTCTTCACTGTGCTGCTCTTTACTGTGGTATCTCCCCCCATCTCCATCTTCTTGTATAACATATATAGATGTGTAGCATTTATTACAAACATTTTTGAAAGTGTAATGTTAGCACTTCCACTGTGGTGTGTCAGATAAAAAGAATCCCCTTCATCTAAGTTTATTAAAACCAGAATAATAAAGTTTGATGTAGACACCACTATCTTTAGCATCTAAGCATCAAATCTCAGTCCCTTAAACATACTGTGTTTCCAAGTAGGACAGCCCATTTACAGATCTTATATATTATTTTGCCTCGCTACTGCTAGAGTGATAGTAGGATTCACCAACAAAGGGGTTTAACAACTGCTAAAAAGGGAAAAAAAAAAAAAAAAAGGAAGGAAAAAAAATTCAAGGAACCTGAAAAGCAGCCAAAAGATTGCCTTATTTTGACATGCCAAACTAAGGAGAGGTTTAGACTGGTTATTAGGAAACATTTCTGTACCGAGAGGATGGTCAAACACTGCAGCAGGCTTCCTAGATAGGTGTTCAATGCCCCAAGCCTGTTAGTGTTTAAGAGGTATTTGGAAAATGCCCTTGATAACATGCTTTAGCTTTTGGTCGGCCCTGAAGTGGTCAGGTAAGTGGACTAGTTGATCATTGTAGGTCCCTTCCAACTGAAATATTCTACCCTATATTACTTCATTTTATCCTATAAAGTTAAGCACAACCTCAGAACATCCAACAGCATCCCCACAATTACAGTAGGAACATTTTTCATCCTTATATCCCTACCTCTGAAATAATCCACCTGAAATCACCTTCACTAGCTTAACCAAGCTCAAAGTCTAAAAGAAAACCTACCTTTAATCAAGAATCAATTATTTCTTTTTCCTTGGTTGTTCAATGGAAATGAGATTCCATCCTAATAGGTCTATTTATTTCTGAATAGCTGTAGCAGTCACTATCAAAATGGGGATTGGTCTTTATGGTCTCAATCTCTCACTATAAATGACAAATGACTCAGACTAAGACCCCTAGTGCATGATAAGAGATTGAACCACTTGACTCATCCTAAGCATGTCTAAAGTTCTATGAAGACTATGTGTGGATCTCGCCAGCGTTGTCTGTGTATGAATGCTTACTCATACTAGAAAAGTTACTCTGGAAGATATACAGAACAATATTCAATATGTAAGTCTGTCAGATTACCTCAGATATTCCAGAACTGTTTAGTTTAAAGATGAGAAATAGCTCTCCATGCTCCCTGCAGAGCCACATTCAGAAAACACCTTGCTACCTGACAAGTTCCTGTCAGGTTACATAACCACACATGGCAATGACTCTGAAGAAATTGAAATCTTCGTATTTAGAATTAAACAACAACTAGATAACAACTGAGGCTTGGATCTTTCCTTATCCTCTCATTCCACTCATCTTTCAACATGTAAACTAAAGGAGTATCTCCATTCATGATATGAACAAAATAGCTTTGGCCCCATCTAGCAAAGGAATGCAGTACAGACACATCCTAGAAAGATCATAGCTCTTTATTCAGTCCTTGCATCCAAGTGAACAATTAAGAAAAGCAGAAGATTTAAGCAAAAGAAAAGCATGAGAGACTATCAAAATGGCAAGAGATATCAATTACACCCACAGTTCCTATGCACCCACTACCTCATGATAATGAATGGTGCAATTAAAACAAGATGGCCTTTCTCAAATTAAGTGAGGAATTCTGCTGGCTTTTATTTCTTCCCTTTCCTGGATACAATCACCAGGAATGCGATGGAGCTAAATCCATGTCAAATGGTACATCACAGAAATATGCAGCTCCCTACTAGTAGCCAGTTCAAATTGCCACATCACATTATTGGTTAACTGCCTTTTGTTGCCCCTTTTCTGTATAGAATATCTGGTGCCAATCAAAACCCTGTCAATGGTTTCACACTCAGCAGACCTTAACCTCCCATGCAGAAGTCAATAGGTGACCTTGCTGATGGAAAAATAAATTAAAGCATACAGCAGCTAAATACAGCATTATTTTTATAAGACAAACTTATCATTTCCAAATAGAACAACAGAGATGGGGAGCTAAACCAGAGGTAGAAGTAAAGTCATTCTGCAGGGAACCAGGTTGAGCAACAGTAAGAAGCACAAGGTATGCTCATATGACCTTCTGAATTTTTTTTCTGCCTAGAATTAAAATAGTCCATGCGACAGCTGTAACTGATTGCAGAGTACAGATGGCAAGAATGTTGTCAGAATAGGGAATATGTATGTTCTCTGTACTTCTACCTCCATTCTGAACTCCAAGCAAGGAAAAGAACACATGTAAATTACGGACTCCCTGAATCCATCCTTTATGGGAAGAAAGATGGTGAAGGGCCTAGAAAACAAGTCTTATGAGGAGTGGCTGACAGAAATGGTAGTGTTTAGTCTGGAGAAGAGGAGGCTGAGAGGACACATGATCACTCTCTACAACTACCTGAAGGGAGGTTGTAGTGAAGTGGAAGTTGGTCTTTTCTCTCAAGGAGTGACAGAATAAGAGGTAATGGGCTCAAGTTGCAACAGATGAGCATTAGATTAGAGATGAGGAAGAACTTTTTCACTGAGAGGGCTGTTAAATACTGGATCAGGTTGCCCAGGGAGGTAGCAGATTCCTCATCCCTGGAGATATTTAAAAGACAATAATTAAGAGTTTAGTGCTGAGCTCAGCAGTGTGAGGTTAGTGGTGGCACTTGATGATTTTAAAGGTCTTTTCAACCATAATGATTCTGTGATTCTGTGAAATAAGCTGTAACATTTTGTATCCTTAAAATTCTTTGGGGGAAAAAAAAATTCTGGAGTGCCACAACTAACAGTTCTAGATGCAAGCTGAAGAGCAGCAGGATAGATACACTAAAAAATTCAGAACTCATAATAATTTCTTACCTGAACTCAAACCCTTACAAAAAATCAAAATCAAAATCAAGGATAAGACAACTCTGATCCTAACGAATATCTGTATACACGGTTAGTTTGGCAAATGAGATAAGGTCTTTGGTATATGCTGCTTTAGACTCTTCTCTGTCCATTATAAATTGAACTCACAAGTCTTATGTTCTGCTTTTGTTTTAAATTTAAGTTGGGATAAAATTCAGCGAAACACAGCAAGTCTAAACTTTTTTCCCTAATGAAAGACTAGGCTGAGGTTGTACATTTCTCAGCTTAAAAAAAGTTTTAGTAGATATTCCACTGTGCAATCCCCACTTTCTGAAGTTGTTTCAATCAGAAGCGTATTAAACAGAAAAGCCCATCTAACTTCAGTGGTACCCCACACTCTCTTCTTGGACCATAAATTTATGACTGTCAATGTGGGATTTACTTCCCTAGAATAAATGTGATTATATAATTAAAATCTGTCACTCTCTTTCCATTATGAAGCTCAGAAAGCTACTCATACTTGGGACGTATGTAGAGATTTTTATCAAGCCCTGTGAAACTACTAGATGGCCCAGTCACCTGGGCAACATTTGCAAGTTCACACTTGTAGCATCAGAGCCATTGAGAAAAAAATAAAATCACCACTGAAATTATGTCAATTCTGCCTGTTGTAAGAAGTTACTATAACAAGTTTCCTCTCAGAGGGGAAGACAAGTCAAAATCAGAGAGCAATTCAGAGTGGAGGGCAACAACAGGATGCTGGAGTTTTTCTGTTTGTTACTTTTAATGTCTTCAAGGTTTCCTTAGAGAAAATTGCAAGGCAACTTGATGATAACAACAAAACCCTTCCATTGCTCCAGGAGACATAGCGAAGGAAGGAAAAAAAAAGCGCCAAACCAAAAACCAAGGCCCTAATATACAAAGCTACATAGCTATGAAAAGCTGGAAACAATAACCCATCTGTATAAGGGAAAACATTAGCTGAAGGAATCTATTAAAGCAAAGCCTTCTTTTAGCTCCTTGAATAGTGTAAATATTACATTAAAAAACACACGTCAGCTTATGGACTTCATAAGGGGCCATATCATTCTTCACTGAAGTAACAGCTATGTAACTGCTGTGAAAACAGGACCTTGATATTATACAAGCCTGCAATATAGCCAAGGTATTATATAGGCTTTGACACTAATTTGGACAGGCTCCATGCTTTAGTGGAAAGTGGAACTTATGACTTCATCCTAAATAGGTCTTAATGGAGTTCTGCAAATATTTGGACCATCTGAACCAATCAAAATGAAACAAAATAAAAGAAAGTATGGTGTGCACAGCTCAGCTGATCTTGAAAGACTTTTCTTGAATCCCAGGAAATCTGATCCACTGGGCAAACTGTTCTTTACAGAGCAGAGACATTTAGTGGATGTCCTATCAGTGTGGCAATCATTTTAAATACAAAGACTGCCACAACAGACATAATTAGGAATCAGAGGTCACTGCCTTTGTTGCAAAACATTCCACAAAGAAGTACCAAACACTAGTGTCACAGAAATCAGGTGGAAATGCCACATATTCATGCCTGAGTGGATCATGAAAATGAAAGACATTGTTAATAGGGTGAGTGCTTCTTTCAAGATGGTTTCAGTCTTGAGAGAAACAGCAGAAGGAAAGTCTAAAGACAAACTGCTAGCATTGAAGCTCTTTTGTGGCGGGCACCAGGTTTTAGTTTCAAGTGAAGGCACATTCGTATTTTACTCTGCACCAAATGGAATGCAAAAAAAATGTTGAGCAGTTCTCTAGAGCGTGTACTGAAAATCTAGGTATGTCAAAACATTAGTAAATACATGCACAAAATTAGGAACTTTACAAGGCTTCTTTTCTGTAGACAGAGACAGGGAGACATATATGGTGACATGACACCTAAAACTCAGGAAATCACTGGCAGATTTAGGGACAGACACTGATCAGACGCTGAATCGAGCCCTCTCTTATTTCCATTATCATTTATATCAGGTTGCTTTTATGCAATGTAGACAAATTCAGATCAGAAGGTGCTTGACATCCTTCAGTGTCCAGTCATTACGTGGACTTTACTATTGCCTGTGATAAATTGCCTGGGCTGATGAGGCATGATGGAGCCCTCTTACATGTAAACTAAAATAACACTTCCTCTTTGAAAAGGTACATCAAGAAATACACCATGTATTATGCATGTCACACAACCAGCATGAGTACAATTGGGATGACTTCTATTCATTGGTAACATGACTTCCTTCTCAGATTCACCTCCTCAGAACTGCAATCAGTTGACTTTATTGCTTTGCACTGTTCAGACTAGAATGGGAACAAGATGCTGCAAAATGTGGGTTTAAAAATGTTTCTTGAACAAGAAACCATGTTACCATTCATTGAGCTCCACTCTATAACAGTAAATCCAATGTGCAAACATAGATGAAGATTATGAAATGAGATTACTGTAATAGAAATTGTTCAAATTGCTCACATGCCTGGACAGTGTACACACTCAAGTTTATACCTGAGTCACAAAGTATTGTATTTTCTTGCACAAGCCACATGTTAGCGTGGTTCCTCCTCTCAACAGCCTGCGTGCATCATTCTAGTACCTCACACACCTGAAAGACAGGTTATTTTACCTAGTGTGAAGGGTCAGCATCATCACATACAGTTCAGAAAATATAAAGCATGGAGCTCATTATTACAAGAAACAAATGCCTTTTAAAAGTAAGTGAAATATATTGTCATATTGAGTATTTCCCATTAAAAGGTAATGGGAGTTGGGCTCCTCATTAGAAATAACTGGGGATTTTTTTTTTTTTAATGCCAGTTCACTGAAACTTTAATTTTCAACATGACTTACATCAATTGAGAAGAAAACTTTGCTGGATAACAATTTTCTGCATCTGAATGAAGCCGTTCCATGTTTTTTAGAACAACAGCTTAGCTGGCAAAATATTTGTCTGAAGTGTGTGACCCTTGCTCTCCACATGAATATTTTAGCCACTAGAAAGAAGGTGGGTTTTTCATTGCTTTGAGAGTTGAAGATGGTTATTGCTTGTGCTTCATTTCCCATTAATTGCTACTCTTCTCCCTTCAGGTGCTTTTAGTGGGATCTTAAAAGACTTGACTTTTAAGATTCAACTAAGATGGAACATCTGCTATTAATGTTGAATACAATACAATCTTGTAACACTTTGCACTCTGTCAAAGATTCTTAAAGAAATTAATGTATTAGATTTTCAGTTCCTCTTTCAGTGAGATCAGCAGAAACAGGGAAAAATGGGATGCAGACAGTTACACGGGAAAACTATAGCACAGCCAAGAATCAATCCACACTGAAGCTGCACTGCAATCACATCCCAATCACTGCCCTCTTTTTTTTCCATGACTGACTTACTGACTTTTCTCCACTTTAAGGAGAAGTTCAGCTTCCAAAGAAATATTTACCTGTTCATGAACACACTATTCATACTAATGGCTCTAACTCAGTTCAGAATACCCAAAGTTCTATAGACAAAAAGCACTTTCATTAAATGACACAAAAATCTGTTTGATCTGTTGAGGGATGAAATACTATTTCAGAAGTGAAGCTAAAATACATCTAAGTTTTTCAGACAGTTTACACCTCCAAAAACCAACTATGTCCCAAGAGATGCCAATTTTGAAACAGGATAGTCCATAGGACTGAGCCATTGACTAGACAAATGTAGTTACCTCTCCACTTCTCGAACTCGATGACTAGCATTTACACAAATATTCTCAGGGTTTGGGGAGAGAGCTATATCCAAGCATTTTAGGCACAATTTATCCAAAGTGAGAAAAACAAACATTACTTTTATTCCTGGAATTAAGCTATTGATGTGTAGATAATAACCCTTCTGTCATAAAAGTGGTCCACTATATAATTATTAAAAGGGAATATTCATTAATTACCAGCTGGAACATGTAACTGAGGAGTTCTAGTTGCCTCTCACAAGGGTCAGGTATAGCCATATGTGCTTCCAATTTACTGGATTATGACACAGGAGTATTTTAGCTAACAGGTTGCATTGGGAGTGGGCGGTATAGGGAGTTGTGGGGATTGGTTTTTTCATTTCATTTAGCTTGATCTCTGTCCTGCTGCCAGAAACTTGATGGATATAATAATCATCTCTGATGCTGGTTACTAACCAGCCCTTCAAAGGATTAATCAAAGGCTTCATATTATTTATATCACAAAATGATTTATACTGCCAAACTGTGGAATTTACTGCCACAAATTATAATAAAATCTAAAAACATAGAGGTGAAAAAGTGATGTGTTTATGAAGGATGATGATTCCTTCTTAGAAATCTTTTCATAATACTGACAGAAGTTTCAATGCTGCTGAAGTTCCTCAGCCTTTAGAAATTAAAATGGACTTCCAGACTACCAGTAATTTTTTAAAGAATGTTTGCCCTACCACAGGCTGAAAACTATACAATAAAGATAAATATATGTTTTGTTTTGAAATGCTTATTACAGCCATCACTTTTTTTTGCTTCCCACACACCCATAGAACTCCAGAAGCTGTACACTGTATGTACACAATATGTCATTTACAATCTCATCTAACAATCAAAACCACTTCAAATTAATTCTTTCTAATTGGTATCAGTGTAATAGAGATCAAGGCATACTTTTATGTCTTGTCTTCCAGAAAATATGCCAGATCGGTTGCATACACAGAGAGAGATGCATAGTTTCTCACTGAGAATGGACTGGAACGTCATATCTGGCAGGCAGAAAAATTGGTGGTGCAGTGTTTTAAGCTGAAGATAAGAATTACATTTTTCTGAAACCTCAGAAGTCTCAAACACTGCTTTTAATGAACTGTACAATTATAGTGTTTAAACCAAGGTTAAGTTTTACAATAATCATGTTTAGCACAAGATCTACTATAGGTTACTGAGAGAATCCCATTTTAAGGGACTTCAGATTATAGCAAGGCTGCCTAGTATATTTACCTTTAAAACCTTTTCTTCTCTTCTTTCATCTTTTGTTGGCTTTTTATCATTCTCCTCAATACAGGAATATGTGAACTCACTGCCAGAATAGACTGTGTCAGCCTCCTCTTCTAATTTGCAAATACCAATGTGCTTGTCCTTATTCAAACATATTGAGACCTCCTATAGGATGGGGATCCCACCATCACCAGGTATTATTAGTTTTATGTGTGTAGTGCAGTGACCAAGAAAAATTTGTCATAAATACAGAACTATTTAAATGTGCAGCTGAAGCCACTGAATTATCCAGTGCCTTCATCTCTTAGGACAAAGCTTACCTGACAAATTGAAGTCTTGGTCCTCTACTGAATGTTTTACCTTTGTCATGGAGGTTGGTCCTGTGTTGGATAAGTTCTTCAAATTCTATTGCTGCTTAAAGATCATTCTGTTCCATTAGCTGAAGTCCATACTTATGTTTAAAACCTCTTATTTGCTCTACTTTTCACAATCTCCAAATCAACCAACTGATATTTTGCAGGTGATAAGTGTATAATCTAAATAATAGCCTATCAAGTAAGGCAATTTTCTAATTCCCTGCACTTCTAATGAAGAAGTTATCAGCAGCCTAAGTTCCCTCAGCCTATTCTGTATATTTATTTTGGAGGTAAAGGGAAGGGAGCATATGGAGGATCTTACCAGTCAAGAGGTGAATTAATGATCATTCTACTCAATGGTTCTTCAGGAGAAGAGTAAACATCTCTGTACACAGCCTGCTCTCCAGGTGTGTGGCTTAGATCATGCTCCTGAATCACAGATCTCTCTGCACAAACCTGCAGCAATCTGGAGGTCAGGGTCAAGGTTCTGCAGAAATTCCTGTGGCAAATGAAGCCAACAATTTTTCACTATCACAACAAACCCTAAGCAGAAGATGCAGGACATATTCTATTGTTTTATTAACACTCAAGCTCTGCATTCTCCCTAGTACTTTTTACTCTGTGTTATGTATAATTAAATTGTGTATTAATTTCTATTCTAGCATAAACTCTGTTCAGGTTACAGTCAACATGCTGTGGATATAGAAAGAGACATTTTCCTCATGAATCCAGATTAACTTCCAACAGCACTGTTTTCAACTGCATCCCTACCCCACTAGAACTGATGTCTTTTGGACCATTTCCTTCTTTTCCTCCTCCTGGCATTCTTTAGGCAACATGAAAAGCCACAGAAGAGCCCAGCCTGCATAACTGAGCCTCTTGTCTGCCACATGCCTGCACTGAAAGTTTATCTTTCTGTTCTACTGTTTATCTCCAGCAAACAACCACTAACAATATTTTCTAAATAAAATGAGGTCATCTGCCATTCATGGCAATCATCCTGCATGTTGCTTGACGATGAGAATGAAATGTCACTAACCATGCTCCAGAGCTACTTGGAACACACACACCTAGAGCCAGCACAGCTACCCAGGACAAGCGCTTCTGGGAGCAAACACAAAATTTGTTCATTCCAACCTGTAAAATATTTCTCTTCCCTGTCTACACTGTCTGTTTTCCCAGTGACATGGCTGCTTGCTCCAGTTCATTTCTGTTCTGGGCCCCTTAATCATAGAATGGCAAGGATTGGAAGGAATCTCTAGAGGTCACCCAGTCCAACTCCCTGCTAGAGCAGGTTCACCTCAATTAGGTCACACAGGAGCACATCCAGACAGGTTTTCAAAACCTCAAGAGAAGGAGACTCCACATCCTCTCTGGGCAGCGTGTGCCCTTGTGTTTAAGTGGAACTTCTTGTGTTCCAGCTTGTGTCCATTAGCCCTCGTCCCTTTACTAAAAGTGATGACAGTTGGATGATGAGAGCAGCCTTATATTTTCTATTTGTCTCCCTTATTTAACTCTGGTTACTACCGAAAAATCCGCAGAATTAGGAGCTCTTAGACAGGTGAACAAAGAGAATAAATACAGACTGAGGCCCAGTTGCTAATCCAATATTTAAGCATATCATTCAGTTGTTTTGTCTATCTCTTCCCTTTCCACAAACTCAGGTGGAAAGGGAAAATTTTACTCAGGTAAAATTGTTTCCTTTCTTCCAGCATTCACTTCTGTCATCTATTACATCTGCAAAATGTCTGGCATGCCAGGTGCCTTTCAACAGATGACTATTGTAGAAGACAATGTGATTTTCACTACAGGTCAGATGTGTAGCTGAAATTGTCACATCCAACTGTAATGAAAGCTGAACAATTCTCCAGAACAGTAGAAAGAAAATTTATTTATTTTTCTTCATGCTCATCACTAGATCCTAGCAAGAATTCTTTACTGTGTCCACTTCTAAACTTTTCACTGAAAACCTGTGGAATTCAGCAATTCTTCCTCCTGCTCGGTATTTGCAGGCTTTTGAAAGGTTGGTAGGTGTTCAGGGGAATTCAGAATACAAAGGAAGTGAGCCTTGGTCTGTGACAAATCTCCTTCTCACATATTAGAGAAATATACTACTTATTTACATATTCTTTGCTCTTGCTTATCCACCTAAGACAAACTGGAACTGTGAAAACTGCATATTATACAGTATACATTATTACTGTTGCATACCATCAGCAGGACTGATTCATATTTGGAATGTGGAGACCCAGAACTTTTGCAAGAGGACACACAACAACAGAACATAATCCAATGACAGCAAGCAAATCACGAAATCAGCATTTACGCATACTTCCCATACAGCAGGACTAGATTGCTCACCATTATTTTTGTTCTTAGGTACAGCAAATTACACCATTTTAGTAGGATGACAGCTGGATAAATGTTTGGGGTTTTTTTCACTTTTTTTATATCTTCTTTTTTTTATTATTATTTTTTCCCCTCTTTTTAGTTCCTTGTTAGGGTCAAATCTGCTCCCACTGAGCTCTCCCAAACTCTCACAGAATGAAAGCCAAACACGAAACACAGCATTAGGAATGATGATGACAATTTTCCATCTTTCACTGTATAAACTCAGGACTATTTTGAGACTAACTTTTGGGAAGTGCTGAGTGCTAACTTCAACTGGAGCACTAGTGGCAAACCTGAAAAACGCAGAACTGCAAGGTGAACACTCAAATTCTACATAGTCAGAATATCTATAGCAATTACCATGGCAAGTTTATGGTGTTTATGTCTTCAGCAGTCTGAACAAAAGAGCTGGGAAGGCATTTTCTAAGCAACAGCTAAACTTTCTTGTTGTAGAGTTAGGGAGAGGGAGGAAGAAACTAAAAATATTCCATGCTGTTCCCATGGGTGGGTGTGGAAGAGATGACTTCTCAATTATACATAAATAAATATATAATTACAAAGCCCTGACTCAAAATAACCTTTTATACCAGGATAAATAAATGAAACTATAATTGTTAATATTGCAGCATGGAAAATATAAACCAAGTAAAATGAATGATTTGAAAAAAACTCTCTATTTCCTGTCATGTCTTTACAACATAGTCTTTTTTAATTAATAATAGTTTATCAGCTGAATTCTGCAAGCATTTTTGCCTCCTTGACACCAGACTCATCCTTTAAACCAGTATAAGAGTGATAAAAAAAACTCCACTTTTTTTAAAGAGGAGTCTCTCATATCATTAAGGCTACAGTATTGTTTCTCAATGTAATCAATTTGGGGTACTTGCTGTGGAAGGGAAGAATATCAAGGGAAAAATCATGAAGACACAATTACAGAAACTTAATGATAAACCATACAAAATGGCCAATATTTCTTTTCTGTTATGCTGATCTACAAAAATAATAATAATAAGATCAACAACTACAAATGAATACTTAACTTAGATGAGAAAAAAAGCCTGAATTCATTATATAGAACTATAAAAGAATGATATGCTATTTTATATGGATTTCATGTTTTATTCTTCCAGTGAGAACATATTCACTGCATTAAATGATGTAGAAGGTAATGTGTATAATTCTAGTCTTTAATTTACACTCTATTAACTATATTGTCCAATTTTAGGAGCTACTACTTGTCTACTGCATACATTAATAGGTGCCATTAATCAAACAGCTCTTTCACACTGAAAAGACCAAAGCACATCACTAATCAGGAAATGTGGCATTTGCTGCATTAGTGACACTCTTGCTGCATTTTGTTGTTTCCCATTATGTGCTGTGCTTGTCATAGGCTGGAGTTTCTGAATTTACTGCTCCTAAGCCTACCTGCATTTATAACGGAGTCATTTTTTAAGCCATGTGACCACCTTCCATACGTAAACTAAAGATACTGGAATGACCCAATGTCAGCATGAGGCTAACAAATCATCCCAAACATTTGAGGATGAAGTCACTCTAGTAACAGAAAAAGGAACAGATGTTGGTGGGAAAAAAGCAAGTTAACTCCACAATTGCTGACATTTTCCAAACATCCAGCTGAAGGAATGCCGTGGTTTGCAAAGGGCAAAATCCTCCCACTGTGACTTACTAGCGTTATGAGATTTCCACCGAGCCACAGGCTAACTGAAAGAAAGTCTATTTTCAGATAACTTATTTGAGAAATTCCACATTTCAGACTGTTTCACCAGCAGTCTCCTGAGCTAAGGAAGTCCGGCAGTCACTCAGACCAAATGGAACCATGCATCCAACACTGGGATGGAACCTAAGTGCATCCTATACTACAGCCTATTTCAAGGAATTGGTCTCATAACAATAGTACAGGAGACACTATGTTGCAGAGAGCCTTACTGTTGCCCTCTTTCTTTATAGGGCCACACAGCTGCTTTCCTAGTTTGACTTATGGTCAGTTCAGAGAATAAGAAAACAATTTAAGATGGAAGGGACAGAAGGGATCTGCTCAAAACAAAGCTAATTGCAAAGTTAGATCAATGTTCAGGTAATTGTCTAAGTTTTTATACTGAGTTAAATTAAAACATTGACTGAAGAGCTGAACTCCTGCCACAAACTTCTAAAGCACTGGTAGGAAGAGAAATGATTTTCTGATATATCCAAGATTTCAGATCAAGTCTAATTCTTCAGCTCTAAAATGGCTTGGGTGGACTTTGCCTCGTGGTCATCAGATATCCCTATCATTTAGCCAGCAATACACTTGCACTAAGCACTCCAAGTCCCACATAGCTTCTTCAGCTTTCTACTATCAACTGTTTTTGCTTTTAGGCTATCAGTCACATATGTTGTGAGAGTTAGTGCATGTTTTTGAGACTGCCCAGGGGAAGAGAGAATAGAAGCACCCACCCACCCACACTACCCCAAAATACTTCATGCAAAGCTGGGAGAAAAACTCTCATAAAGCCTCATCCAAGCCTCATCAAACTGGGACTGCTTACAAATGGTTTCTCAGTACTGCAGCAAATTGCCTTGTGTGTTCATGTCTGCTGCTTCCAAATATAGCATGTGGAATAAAAGCTCCTATAAAGGAACTTACAAAGGACACATCAAATGCTCCTTACAGCTATAAGTCCATAAGCAAAACAGTTTAATATTCCAAATCAATAACAGACTCTAAGAGTATTTCAAAGAGGAAAAAACACTGCAAGAAGATAGAATTGAAAACAATACAAGTTCAAACCACCCACTTATGAGACAACCATGTGCTTGGCACTCTTCATACAGAAAAGATGAACCCCAAAGGGCTTTCATAGCTCAGATCAGACAATACAAAACCAAAAACCCACACTCAGACAACACAATGGTGTGATCTTCATCTGGTATATTGTATCCTTAAATGATACCAGATGAAGATCCATTTTCTCTCTTCCATAGGGAATAGCTATCTTCCTCTGAATATCTCCATTTATATCTCCCACTTTAAAGTAGGAACCCAAAGAAATGATCACTTTACTTCAGTAAGAGTTGCATAACTTCCATCTGATTACAACAGATGTTATGTGGACTCCTGCTCTTACAGCCTCCATAGGAAGACTTAAATGCAAAGTAAAGACCTCAGGGTTTCGGGCTAAAAGTCCCACCAGTTCACTTTACCTGAGAAATAACTGCTTCTTAGCTGAAACTGTACTTCATAGAAAAACAAAGAACAGAGCAACCCAAGAACAAACAGTAGGTGCAGGAACTTCTATTCACTTCAGAAAGTTTTCCCCAAAGGCAAGAAGGACTCCAGGTTTTGTATTTGCATTCATCTTCTGCTTCATCCCTGGTAGGCTAAGGTGATTACAGCAAAACCTACAAAGGCAGCTTAGCTTCTTCCAGTAGATTTTATATATATATATATATTTAAATATATACACATGCATATATGTATAGGATTTTATATTATACAAATGAACTAACTTTTATATTTATGGTTTTAACAGGAGGATTAATCCAAGGTATAGGATGAATTGCACTATCTAGAAGCTGGAACTGTAGCTGGGTTTAAGCAGGATTCATAGCAGTAATACAGCCTGAGTTTGGACTCGAAATTTTGCTTAGAGATCTGAAAGAGCCTGAAGGCAGGCATGGGCATGTAGGTGGAAGACAGAAGTATCTTACTCTATATCCATCTGCATAATATTACACTATACTTTTTATAGTGACATTTTGCTGACAATTCAAACCTCAAGAGCAAAGCTCAAAGAGAAAAGAGCAAAACCTGACATGTAGACATTTTCTTAATTAATAGTAGACAGCTAGCATGGGACTAATGTGGGAGTCTGTGAAATTGAGCTGTAAATGTGATAAAAAGACTGTAGAAAAACTGCTAGAAGTTAAAGTCTGACTAATGCTAGGATTCGCCAGGGAATTCTGAAGCCTAACAAAGGGCTGAATGGAGCTCTTACAGCTAGAAAAATGAACTAAACACAAGGTGATGCAGCAGTTATCTGCTGCTGCTTTGTGAGGGGTGTAAACCTGCTCTAGAAGGGCATCTGGGGCACTCTGTACCTGGACTGTAGGTTCACTGGTTTCAGCACAGACCAGTGACCTCAGTCCAAAGGGCTTGGACTTCTTAGTGCTTTTTAATGCACAAAAGTGCCTTCTGCTCCATCGTTCCTGATCCTCTCAGTGAGCTCTCTCCCAGATCTGGAGACTTCACTAAAAAATGCATTCCTATAAGAATACTTTAGAAGATGGATAGGTGCAGCAAGGAAGAAGGATAAACATGCTTAAATTGAAAATATATTCAGATTTTTAAGATTGTATCTTAAAGGGAAAAAAAAAAAAAAAGGAAAAGGAATATTGTATGAAGCCAAAGCATGTGTATACAGTGCAGGGGAAAGGTGTGAAAGGATGACGTGGCCAGAACATTGCCACAAAGTTTCCTAACTTTGCAACTCTTTCAGGTAGAGAGAAATGCATTTAGATATAAACATAATTATGAAAAGTTCTTTGAAATTATACAACAATTTAGATAAAAAAGTTTTAGAACCAAGGAATTTGACTCCTAGTTTCATATGCAGGTTTTTTTTTTTAACTGGTTAGATGAAAATTATAACTGGCAGGTAGACTCATAGGGCAGTTCTCTTTTCTGCATATTCGCTGTTACAAAGTATGTTTTTCAAAATTTGTAAAGCCTGTTTTATTATTCTGGAATAGCCTTTCTCTAGATTTGTTTCCAGTGTGTTGCGTATTGCTTCACTGCTTGAGTTTGAATAATCTCACCTGAGTAGAGTAATGCACAATCAAATCGAAGCAGCTATTATAAGGTACAACTAAAATCAGAAGAATACAAAATAACACCAAAATATCTGGGAGAGCTCAACATAGCTTTCAGCATTCCAATTTTTCTTGGTTTTATTTGTTTGGACAGAAGTTGTAAGATACAGCTAGTCTAGTTTGACTGAAGTTTTGAAAGATTTTCTACCAATTTTTGCCTCAAAGGAACACATAAGTACCTTGTTTAACTCTGAAAATGTGTGAGCTTCCTACTAAAATCTGCTCAACTCAACGCTTACAAATTAGTCTCTCGAGGCAGGAAAGGCCATAAAAAGAAAATAATTTTGCTTACTTTCCAATAGCAATAAGTCTAAGAGCTTGTAAGATTGCACAGAAGGCAATAAGCAATTGCCTGAACAACAAGGCTTCATTCTTAGAAACACAGACTTCATCCAAAACAATGTGAGCCAAAGCAGTGCAATACCTTCATTTTCTACCCTTCTAGGGATCCCACTATGAGCTCATTTATAGGTAAAAGAACTGAGCTTATAACTCTTTCTTTCCATATTATTTAGACAGAGCTTAATGAGGCTGTCTACTTTATCAGCAGCTTCTAGTAAAACAGCTCTGAATAACAGCAGTTTTCTAAACCTTGACATCAGAAGTTTACTAAGAAACAAATCTGAAAGCATGGTCTAGTCCCTGATCTAATTCCTGCAAAACATATAAGTAATAGGAGATCTAGAGATAAATTTACAGGAGGGAATTACAGAAGTAGATTATGTGTTTCATGTAAATCTAAATTTTGGCTGATGATGAGACACAAAGATTATCCGAAACACAATCCGAATAAAGTACCTGAACTGGGGGAAGATGTCATCATTTGCATTCTATCTACTTATGGCTTTACTTATAACTCAATGTGGTGTCAGGGGAAGCTCATGCTACAGAGAAAAAGGCAATGTAATACACATAGTAATGCTATTTTGGGTAGAGGGTCAAAGTACCAGCAATGCTGACTAATTAATGATTATCTGATGCAAATTAAGACAATTGCATCTCTCACTGCCCACTCTCTACTGATTAATGTCAAGGGAGAGGACAGCCGTGACTTAAAATGCACTAACATTGACAAACAAACAGCCTTTACTCCTTGCAAATAGCTACTCCACAAATGAGAGTGAAGCATTCACTATAACTGCTAACTGAACTTACTCCTTTAGATCAAATCTTTGGTGACTTTTTCTTAGTATTAATGCTTTCAGTTAGGAACCTAGAATGGCCACAAGTGACCAAAGCAAGTGTGGTTGTATAGTACTATGCGACAGCTCCTCTATAGGTATAAAGAAATTTCAATCCAGAACTGAATCTCCTTTGAGTACAGTGGAACATTGACTGACAAGCTGTGCTCCTGGCATAGAATTTTAAATGCACAGGCATACATATCTTCTCCCATTTCTTCAGAAACACTGGATATTAGAAACAGGTGGAATTAGTTTCTTGCTAGAAAAGTAACTACCCCACTGGGAACGGGTACCACAGGAGATTGTATCCAAAGCCTGACTGCCAAGACAGGCTGTGTACCTATAACAATGCCAATTTTCAATTTTTGCAAGTGTCATTTATTTACTGAAGACAGTCTAATAATTTCACCACCTTTGGAGCAAATCAGGAAGATTTGACTTTCTGTTACATTTAGAACTGGAAAAGGATTCTGATATTAATGATTGTGAATGCTTGTTTCAACCTGCACTTCTTGACCTTCTAGTTTATAGTGTTTCCACTTGCTACATGACAAAGCGTAGAGCCCTTGCTTCTAAAGAAACTCAAAGATCCCAACATCAGCAAGACAGAGATCTTAGAGGGCTTGTCCTGGATAGCTGACAGTGTTCTGGAAGATAAGGAAGCAGGTCCTTTGTGACTAAAATTAGACTACAAATTCTTTAGGGAAAAGACAGCTTCCCTTTAAAGGGAAGCCTGCAACAAGCTTCTCTGTCACTGTAAAACAATGGTGATAAGTGGATTACAGAATCACAGAATCATCAGGAAGTAGGCTAGAGAGAGAGAGAGATGTCATCACTGATCATCTGACTGCCTGTGAGGGAAGCAATAACATTGGACAGTTAAGGCTTCAAGTAATTGGAAGTATCTACAATGTATGAATAGACATCTGGCAACAGCATGCTGTTCCAGTTAGCACATCATTTTGGAAAGCTGGAGTTCAGTTAACTGAGATTGCACTATAAATGCATTATAAAGATTTTCCAGTATGTAGCTTCTTTAACTCTGGAGGTCTTTAAGATTCTTATATCAAATAAACTGCTTAAAAAAAACCCAAAAAGCAACTTAGTGAATCCAACCAACATATTAATTACATTAAATTCTGAACCTTCTGCCAAGGCTGACTGGTCCAGGAGATGGAATGTGTGGTTCTCTAACATGACAAATACATTCACTTCCACCAGAACTGAAAAAGTCAGCCGAGCTGGTCAGGAAAAATGTAAAGCAGATACTAATTACAGCAGCCTGAATCTTGTCTCCACTTGCAATCTCTGTGTACCAGGAGGAAGAAGAATGGAGAGAGAACCTAAGACAACTGTGCCTTGACTGATTTTATATATTTCTTGAATTATTTCTAGCTCAGAGGCACTGCAACTAATACGTTGCCATTAACTTTCCCATGTGATCCATTTCAACCAAAAGCAACACACAAATGCAAAGCACCCATCTGAATGGTTTGACTGAGGTTTTCTTTAATTACATGGTAACAAAAGACACAGAATGGGACAACGCATGATTTGAACTTGTTAACATTCTCTTCAGAAATCCCACATGCATACTCCACTTATAAGAAAGCTGTGTTATTTCCATGTTGACAAAAATCTCTATGTCACTTAATCACATTCTTGAGTAAGCAGTAGATAAACATGTAATTCAAATGTATATCAGTAATTATGTGCATGCACACAGAATTTATTGATGAGCTACTTCACTCAAGACAACAGTAGTACCTTCTTTTTGCTGCAGTAAATCTGCCATTTCTTCTCTGGAGGGAGTGCAAACATAGCCTCTCTGTTCTTGTCTGTGAGATCCAATTCATCCTGGAGATTGCGAAAAAGAAAAAAAGGAAAAAAAATCAGTCAACAGCTGCACTGATAATTTTTAATAGCTTGAAAGGAATCTGGACCAGGTATGTTGACTAGCCTTCAAACAAAAAGCAGAGGATTAGAGTTTCCCAAAGATTCTGAAGATTATTGATTTCATAATCTACTACTATAAGTTCTCCCTGTCAGAGCAGAACTTAATAAGAGAGGCAGTCTGAAAAACTCCCATGTCAAACTTATATTACTAATGATTAATCAAGGATGGGAAAGATCACATGAAAGGCATGAAGTGAAAAACTCAGAGCACTGGTTTATGTGATATAGAGACCCCTTATGACTCTTAGAGAAAGGTTAAAATCTCAATACACCTTTTTCCTGGCCTGCAGTACCACCTTGGTCTTCCACAGACAAAGAACAATGAAATCATTGTGTCTTTTGAACAAAGGTCACAAGTTATCTAGTGGCAGTAATGTCAACAGTAAACTATAGGTTCAAATGTTTGTCCAGATGTTTGTCCTCTGAACCACAACATTTCCAGCAAAACATAAGCGTTTCATACTCAAAAGGATGTATCTCCACACAGTGTCATACCAGGTTGGACAGACCAGCAAATTCAGTCTCTCAAAAAAAGTGACCTCAGTCAAACACATTCTTTTAGAGCATAGGCAACCTTAAATTTGTAAAAGGAAGGATAATGCTGTGATTTGGAACTCCCCAATCTAAACCTCCTCTGGCATAATTTAAGCCCTTTTCCTCATGTCCTATCATTCATTACTATACAGAAGAGATCAACCCCACTTCACTCCACCTCCCCTTCAGGGAGTTGCAGAGAGTGATGATGCCTCCTCTCAGCCTCCTCTTCTCCAGACTAAACATCCCCAGCTCCCTCAGCCACTCCTCATCAGACCTGTTCTCCAGACCTTTCACCAGCTTTGTTGCCCATCTCTAGACACACTGCAGCACCTCAATGTCCTCCTTATAGTGAGAGGCCCAGAAATGAACAATGTATCAGAGGTGTGGTCTCACCAGAGGCAAGTACAAGGGGACATTCACTTCTTTGTTCCTATTGACCACACTACTTCTATGTTACAGCGCTGACGAGAACAGTACTCCAATCAGAGCTGCTAGTTTCAAGTGCTAATGAGAATTAAATAAATAAGAACGGTCTTCATCGCAAGAAGGCTTTTTGAGCTGGGACAGGTGAAGAGGTCTAAATTAGAGTTTCAGCAATATAAAGACAAGCTTCCAATAACATTTCAATGAATTGGTTTTTTTAGGGTTTTCTTTTTCCTATATATTTGAAAAGTGTCTGGAGAAGGAAGCATCTAGGAGTCCAATATCAAGATGATTTCGCAGCACTAAGAACAGTGCACATGCAGATTCTGGCATCCACACTTACCTAGCCCAAGAAGAGACAATACCTCTTTAACTCAGTTCAACAATGGCTCATTTGGAAAGCATTCAGGGCTGGGAAACTTGTGAAAACAGAGAGCTAAATTGCACACTGAGCCTGGTAGCGGCTGCTGACAGATTTAAAAGTCCATAGAGATTTCAGCTGCAAAAAGGTACAAAAAGAAATGCAAACAGTAACAAGGTGAGGTCAGTGCCAGCAGCCCAAAGTAGAAGAAACTGAAGGGTTTTCTTAAACAAGAAAAAAATAAATTCAAACCCCTAAAAATCCTAGCTGTGCAAGAAGAGTGCAAACCATGTGGAAATGTTTAGGATGAGTTTCGAAACAAGAGGGCAGCCAAACGAGGCAAGAAGCTTTATCCTTGCTACATGCAATTAGAAAGCTCAGGTCAGGATCACATTCTTGGAGAGAGAGGGAGAGTGAAATGACATGTAAAGTCTTAAGACAAGAGAAGGAATGCTGTTGGAGGTCAAGCATGTGGGAGGGAAAGGAGGGGCAGACAGGGAATCAGAAATGCCAGATTTGGAAGAAGCTCCAAGGAGGCCAGAATACACATCTGAAATGAGCTGGTTGAGCTCAGCTAAATTATTAGGAAAATTATGATTGTTTTATTGAACTGCTTAATGAACTTAACCTTTTCCCCTTTTCTTTTTTTTTTTCTTTCTTTTTCTTTTTTTTTCTTTTTTTCTCTCCTCTAGTGTGTTTGGTTTGCTTGGGTTGGGTTTTTTCTTTTAAATAAAGAGCAACTAATTTGTTTTTTTAATCCATACTGTTCTTTCTGGTGGCAGATCAGACAAGCAGCAAAACCTCTTCCCAGAAGCTGTGCAAAAAAATGAATGATCATCTCAATCAATATAGTTCAGGACAACCATTTCATCCAGAAAATGCTCCTATTGAATAAAACCACCCAGATGCCAGGATGCTGACAGAAGCTTCAAGATACTGTCCTGGATACTCAGTACCAGGGACAAGAAGAGCACTCTGCCTCCAA
Organism: Urocolius indicus; assembly: GCA_013401255.1. Lineage (NCBI taxonomy): Eukaryota > Metazoa > Chordata > Aves > Coliiformes > Coliidae > Urocolius > Urocolius indicus. Next base: position 33,005 of record WBNH01000684.1, read on the forward strand.
TGGGACAATAAGAACATGCAACTTCCATCCATGTAATTTTTTGCATATGTCATGGTTTAGCAAGGAGTTGCTTTTGCTTAGTAACAGGGGGAGCGGGTTGCAGTGAAGACCCGGTAAAAGTTTTTTAGACTCTCCCCCGACTCCTGGGTTCAGACCCACCCCCCGGCCTGGCTGGGCCAATCTGGCGCCTCTGCGATCACTATTTAGGGACGGGAATTTGAGGTGCCAGGCGGGAGGTGTAAGAGTGGTACAAGATGGAGGCGACCATGCGGACCCCACAGTCGGAGAAGGAGGAAGGATGGAGCATCAGACCAGAGACCCCTCTGCAAGCCGTGGTGAGAGTGCAGCCGGTACCCCTGCAACCTATGGATCAGCAGCAGCAACTTCATGTGAGTGTGCCCGGACGGGCCAGAGACTGTGTGGGGGAGGCGGTCATGGCACAGGACATGCTGGAGAGCCTGTGCACCGCAGAGCAGCCCCACACGAGAGGCAGAGAGGAGCAGCAACTTTTGGGACAAATGAGCATCGGTACAGCCCGTGCAGGGCTTTGGGACAAATGTGCGTCGGTGCAGCCCGTGCAGGGCTGCCATGTGTGTGTGGTACCTCACGGACTTGCAAGGAGGACTGGTGCGGAACCCACTTGCCCTGAGGTGAGACAAACGGCAGAAGCCACCAGGAACGGACTGACTGAAACCCCCACTCCCTGCCCCCCTGGGCCGTTCAGGGGGGACGGAGGTATAAAACACCGGGATCAGGGCTCTGAGCCCGGGAAGAGGAGAGGGGTGGGGAGCAGGTGGTCTTAAAGGGCTGGTCGGACTCTTCATCTCTGTACCATTCTGTGTTGTTTTGTTTTGGTTCTGGTTTTTGGGGTTTTATGTTTTAGTTGGTATTAAATTGTTTTCGGTTTTTCTTCCCCAAGCCAAGTAGCCTGGTCTGTTTTGTCCTACACCTTAAGCGGCAATTAAGCCCTCCCTGCCCTTTAGCAATCCTTAAGTCTTCGGTACTTGAGGCTAATCGTGGTCTTTTGTTCCCTGATGGGCCGAAACCACGACAGCATGCTGAGGGCATGACACTCTTTTCAAGACAGAAGTCTAGAAAGGTAGTTTGAAAGCAATGAAGATCAAGTGGGAACAAAGTGCATCCACACCCTACTTCATTGTGATTCAGGAAGGTTGATAACCCAGAAGAACCTTAGAACCCATCACATTAGCTCAGGTAACATAGTAATAAGGAAACTGCTTAGGATTCTCAGCACAACATGATTGCCAGAGGTGGACCCAAACACTCCTGACTGGAAAATAGCACAAGGAAGATGGATGACCCTTCCTTTTGAAACAGCCAGTGTTTGTCTTGTTAGGAGACAAAAAGTTGGGTTCTAACCTTCAGGTCAAGTGGGCAGGTAGCAAGCTTGAATATTCAGCAGAGAAACAAACTCCTTCTCCAGAACACAAAGTAGAAGTTAAACTCTTCAATGCACCTTCCTGAAGCTTGTCTTCAGTAAGAATGCTCCTTCACTGAGAGGAAGAAAGGAGTGGAAGGAACTTCATGAAGAGGCCTCATGCTTACCTCTACCTATCCTACCCAATAGAGAACCAAGAAATCTCTGCAGAGACATGAACACTTCTGGAACCTTCCAGATCATCTTACCTCTCCCATCCCCATGCCTTTTCTATAGTGGAGAATCGGAAGACAACAGTGACTGTAGGGGGATCTCATTAATATTTACAAATATCTAAATGGTGGGTGTCAGGTGGTTGGGGCATCCCTTTATTCTATTGTGTCTAATGACAGGACAAGGGGTAATGGGATGAAGCTGGAACACAAAAAAGTTCCATTCAAACGTGAGAAAAAACTATTTTACTGTGAGAGTATGGGAGCCCTGGCACAGGCTGCCCAGGAAAGTTGTGGAGTCTCCTTCCTTTGAGGTCTTCAAAACCTGCCTGGACATGTTCCTATGCGACCTGGTCTTGGTGGACATGCTTCTGCAGGGAGGCTGGACTAGATGTTCTCTAGAGGTCCCTGCCAACCTCTACCATTTTATGATTCTATGACTGCACTGGAAACCCCTGGACCCACCTAAGAAAGATGAATCTGGATCGGGCAGATCATTTTCCTTTTCTGACTCGGGATACTAACAGATGGCACATGAGGAAGCTTGCTGCCTTGCAGGGAAGAAAGAGTAACAACAGAAGGAACACATTTCAAAAGGGTAATTTTGTCCATGAATAGGTCACTCTGATCCCATGACAAAGGCAGATCTGTCACCATGTAGTAATTCAGACCCTAGAGTTAGGTCAGTGACAACAGGTAGCTATTAAAAGACAAAAGAATTGCAAAGATTGGCAGGAAAGGCAAAGTACAAACTCTGAATGCAGTCATCAGGGTAAGGAAACCACTGGGACTGAATGCCCAGGGGGCAAGAAAAAAGGGTCAATCAGAACCAAGTGGGGAAAACACTCTCCTCCATCACCTGTGCCAGTTTCCCAACAGAAATGTAGTAACTCCTCTTCTATGCCTTGGATGGGTGGTTCAGTTCCAGCAATTCATGCCAGCATGACCATGCACAATGGAGCTCAGCTTCCTGGCTTTGTAAATTACTTGACGTTATAAGTGTTCTCATGAAATATAGATTTAAAAGACATTTCCCAGGCTGGCCTGAGGGAGATGTAAAGTACCTCCAGTTAACGTTCCTCACATTTCTCTATCTATTTCCTATTTTATTTACTGAGAGAGGGATACATTCAGTTAATTTCACTTTCATGTAGGCATTTTTTTTTGTACTTACACAGATTGAATTTCAATGATAAAATGTTTAAAATATACTAGAGCTGGATTTGAAGTTCAAATATTTTCAGTCCAGTTCTCAGGCCAAAAGGGAAGATGGCCCCCATTCAAAATGGCTACAACCCAAGGAAATAAGAGACAGAGAGAAAAAAGTGAACAAGCAGAAGGAATGGGTAGGAAACATAAAACCAGTATTTTGTGGGATTTAAAACCGCATTATGTCCCTTGTTTTTAGGAACGTATCATTCAAAGCCCCAGAAGAGATGAATAGAAAAGCATTTCTCACTTAAGATTGGGCAGCAGTTTCCTTAGTGACATGAAATGAAATTAATATGGATAAAAATCAATATTTTGAGAATGTAGAAGAGCAGTTCACTTGGAGAGAGAACCAGTAAAGGAGAACCTTTAACACCTACTAGCACTCCTGCCTCTCTAAAGGAGAACCATTCATGACTACTGACATCTTTGTCCCAAAATGTGTATTACATCTCCAATTACATTACCTATGGAAATGTGGGACAGAGTCACAGGATAGAGGCTCCTTCATCAGTCTGCTTCTCCTGGCCTTGCAGAACAACTTATACAGTCAATAGGAATTTTGGAATTTAAATTGGGAACTCTTGAAATAGTTTGAAAGGTAAATCTAGTAAGATACTTACAGATATGATAAGGTTTCTCATTTTCAACACACCATTGCTGATGCCATAGTAAGGAGTAGGATAGAAACCTCACGGCTGTAAATACATACTGGGTTTCAGGTCCCCAGAACCTCTTGGCTTTAACTCAGAATGTCAAGAGACCAAGAGCCTCAGACTTGGTTCTCCAGAAATATTTGGACACTCACAGGAAATTTCCTCAGTTCTGGTTCCTCATTCTGCTTGCTCCGTTTCCACTATCCGCCAGACTTCTCAGCCACCATGGAATTTCCCACTGACAGTAATGTAGCTGCTTCATTTTATAAACAGCAAAAAACAACAACTCAAAACAATCAACTAACTTCCAGAGGCAGGTGGGTTTGGTTTTCTGGTGGGGTTTTTGCAGGGGGGGAATGTTGGGTTTTGGATTTGTTTTCATAAAAGTTTAATGAATTGTGCATAGCATTTCCTGCATGATGAAACATAGAATTTTGACATTATAGGTTTTGTTTATTGCAGGCAATTACTTGATCAATATGGGCATAACTTATTTTGCCAAAAGGGAAAGGAGATTTTGTTTATTTTCTTATATTTAGTTAGACACTTGTCTTGTGTCATCAGTTTCTTACAATTTCAGCTACAGATAGTTGAGTTACACTTTGAATTTTTAGGTCTGTAGGTTGCAATCTCTTACAGTGCTCTTCAAAGAACATTCTTTCTATGAACACCCATACCAGGCCTGCATTTCACATTTAATGACATCTAAAAGCATATATATTTTAAATGTTTATTCTGTCTACAATAGAAATTCTATGTCCATCTGCAGAGGGAATAGATTTGGCATTCAATCAATCTTTATTTTCAACCACAGAATCCAACATTAAGACATAATACATTGGTAAAAAGGATTAATCATTTGTGCTGTTCAGGGATGCCTATTTTGACTGCCTGATTACAGCTCTATTGCTCTATTTGGTACTTTAGCAGCGAATGGGTACTCAAGCAAAAGGATAACTGGGTCTTGGCATCAAATTGTGCCATGGGAACCAAATCTTCAGGTGGCACACACTGGCAAAGATCCTCAGAAAGGTTAAACTTTATCTTGTTAAACTCAAAATGAAAACTTAAGAACTTCCAAAAACCCACAAGATCAGCAGTTACATTAGCTGTGACCAGCACGAAAAGCTACAAAAGTCATAGAGGAAACTCTAGATGACCAAAGACATTCCAGCCTCCTGCCTCAAAACACTGGCTGTGATGCAGTTGAGTTACTGTCATCTGCATCACAGATGGGGATAGTACTGGTATTTGCATGTTTTTGTTTTGTGGGTTTTTTTGCACAGTTGCAAAGTTTTCCTTTTGCTCAGTCACACCAGCACTATCCTTAATGGTTCTTCATGAGTCATCTAATAGGGAACAAAACTGATAAAGTAGAAATTATATGAGGATGCCCCTTATACACTCTAGTAAACCTCTGTGATTTGAAGACTCTTTATGTGAATAACTTGCATGTCCACCTCAAAAGTTTAGGTTCCAAGGGTACGTTCATTTTTATATTATGACCTTGCACTATATGAATTTTAATTCAATGCATGGATCTTATCTTGCTTCCTGTTCCCATCCCCATTTCTTCCTTTTTTTTTTTTCCTCCTCCATGCATTTACCTTTTCTTCCCCCCTCCCAATCTTTTTCTCATTCCCCTTGATCCTTTTTTTTTCTTCTGTTACGTAAAAATGTACTCTCCTTTATCCACCTCATCAATCACTCTCAGTCTCTTAACACCATCAAACCCACCCAAGTTACAAAATGAAGTATAATGCACTCTAGTCAGTATAAAAAATTCCCTATACAGTGTGACACCTGTTGCCTCAGGTTCTCCAAGACTATTTATATAGTTGTCTGTCACAACGTCCCCAAAAGGGCCATATTCCAGTTCCATTGATGCTCCCAAGAGGCATAGCACAGCTGACAGCTTTATGTTCTGGATGAATTTATTTAAATCTTATACAAAATAAGTTGGGATTATGACACACCATGGGATCCTATCCAGTATCCAGAGAAAGTTCATGTTCAAATGCAATCACTCTGAGGCAATAGTTAATGGTGGGTTAACCAGTGCTGAAGTACAACTCAAGTTGTCACAAGATAAATGGCACTGGCACACTTGAGACCATAGAGGAAAGGCAAGCAGTGGAAAGAGATGAGAGACTGTCAGCAGCAAATTACAAGTCTTTGAATAGAGAATCCAATCCAATCCAGCGTAACTATTATAGCTTTAACAAGGGAACTGAGTAGGACCACATTGCTAGCACATGACTTCTATTGCCTGAAAGCTATACTTTTACATTAACAGTCCCAGGAACATTTATTTTTCAGTTCATGGTGTCCATGCTGGGTTCTGCTGGCAAATAACACACAGGTTAGTCTGGTGGCTCAGATCCAAGCTGTGTCTCTGACCACCGGGAAGGAAGGTTGTGGAGAAGCAGCTCTTATCACAGGTCCAGAGGCATCTGTCCAAAAAGCTGCTTCAGAGGTAACTGTAGTGAGTGAATAAAATAATCTTCAGATCTCAGTCTCCTTGAAAAGACTTTATGATTGCTTCAAGTAGAACAGATAAACATTCCCTGCTTGATCACTGTGTCCACCTGCAGGGGACAGTATAGGATTGTTCCCCTACAGTTTTCCTTTCATTGCTTTTCTCATTGGAACTCACCAGACTGACAGGTAAGAGGCAGCCTCCTGGAAGAGTGCACATTCTCAGTACTGAGGAGGTCCATTCAGCATTCTGCAAGACTGCCTGTCCAAACTATCAGTGGATGAGGTTCATTCGACTACACAAACTGCCTACACTCATGAACAAACTGGAGCAGTGAGAAGTGCAAAAAAAGTACCGCTCAGCAAAGCTCCCTAAATTTGAGACACATTTCACAGGCTTCACTTGATATGTAACTGTAAACACCAGAGTGCAACTGGGGCAAGCATCAAAAGGAGAGAAACAGATCCTCCCTCTCTAGACAACAACCTGCTCCTATTCTTACTTTCTCATGGCTGTGCCTGGCACAACTACATGGTCATACCTACAGCAGGGCTAGATGGCAGATGGTTTTTTAATATGCAACAGTACTACCATCCACGTAACTAACACATCTTCAGATGTATCGCCCAAATCCACTGATAATCCATGAAGAAAAAGCAAACCAACCCCTAAAACAAACTCACCTCAAGTTCTTCCGTCCTACATCCTAGCACTTGGAATCAAAAGCAGCCTTTATAAAGTACACAAGAAACAACACACTGTATGATGCTGGGGAGTAAAATTTTGATCTGTTTCCTAAGTGTCAAGAATCAGATGGACCACCACAAAACATCAGTGGGTTTCCATGCATTTGCATACACACAAGTATGTGAGTATGTGCCGATATGTATGCCACTCGCACTCTACATGCATAAGAATCACATAGATATAGTGTACCACATAACATTGGCCTGTACCTACAATTTTTTATCATTACATTTGTTCATGATGAAATGACTGCATATGCCCAAATTGCTTACACAACCTGCTGCTGTAGGAAGTAATGTTTATATTTCAGCTACTGCCACAAATCTGAATGTAATGCAGAAAAGCAGACAAACAAAAGACTGTGATTCCCATTATACCCTTCTTCCCTCTTGCTTTTTCAAAAAGATGTGGCTTTAAAAACCTCTCCAGTACCAGGAGCCCAAATCTCTCAATTCTCAGAAATAGTGTTGTCAGCAGGAGGAGGGAGGTGATAATTCCTCTGTACTTGGCTTTGGTGAGACTGCACTTTGAATACTGTGTCCAGTTTTGGGCCCCTTTCTACAAGAAAGACATTGAGGTCTTGGACAGGATCCAGAGATGGGCTACCAAGGTAGTAAAGGATTTGGAGCATGTCTCATATGAGAAACAGCTGATGGATCTGGGGCTGTTCAGCCTCAAGAAAAGAAAGGAAGTTGTAGCCAGGTGGGGGGTTGGTCTGTTCTCCCTGGTAACAAGCAATAGAACAAGAGGAAACAGCCTCAAGTTGCGCCATGGGAGGTTCAGGCTGGATATTAGGAGGAATTCCTGTACTGAAAGGGTTGTCAGGCATTGGAATAGGGGAAGTGGTGGAGTCATTGTCCCTGGAAATGTTTCAGAGACAGGTGGATGTTGCACTTAGGGAAATGGTCTAGTGGTTGATAGGGCTGGGACAAAGGCTGGACTCAATGATCTTAAAGATCTCTTCCAGCTGAAACAATTCTATGATTCTGTGATTTTGTAAGACAGAAAGCACCTGATGTTTACATATTGGAAGATGTGTTTCGCTTCTGCCTTGCCAACACAGAAGTTAATTATTCTTAAGGCTCAGCAGCAGAATAAGACTTTCATCCATCAACAGTACTGCTTTTTGGCCGAATTTATCTCACAGAGTTACATCCAACCCAAACTCCCCCCCTCACTATATTGCTTCCTTTTTTCCTCAATAATTGTTTAATTGCTTCTTTGCTTCCTGGAGAAGAGTTAAATCCTCTCTTCCTCCTATTCTTCAAAGCTCTCTGTGACTTGACAGCATATAAGTATATATAACCAGCAAGGCCTATTACCACTGTCCCCTTTCTCAGGCTACTGGAAGCAGGATCTACTGTTGATTTTTCTGTTCTTCACAGGCAAACTGCATGTAAAAGACAACAATCTGCTGGCCCAAACAGAAAGAGAAAAAATGAGGAAAACCAGTATGTTTATGCAACAATACACACAGACGTTTAGAGAGAGATCATAACTTAGATATGCATTCTCATATATGGGACTACAATATGGGTAGCACAAGAGGGACTCCCCACAGCTATGCAAGGGCATATGAGGACCATAATGCAAACAGTTGACTATCATCACTGGTTTTTTTTCTGTTAAGGTGGGCTGCATGTCCATGTCAGTGAATTGGAATGAGACCAATGAGAGGGAATGAAAACTGAATAGTCAGGCTCATATGGAATCTAAGTTCCTGCTGCTGCAATTTAAGTCAATTACTTCCGGCCCTATCAACCAGAGACATGGTGAGCAGATTTCTTCCTTCCTCTTGATAACAGTTTTCAAGCCTATTAAAGGCAGTTGTAATGTCCCTCCTCACTCATCTTTCTTGAGGCTAAACAAGCCTTTCCCTTTCAGCCTTTCTTAGAGGTCATGTCCTCTGGACCTCTCATTCCTCTTCTAATTGATTTCCAGACTCTCCATGGTCAAAGTACCCCTTTCTTGAAATGTACTGTTTAAAAGTGAGGACAGTGTTCCAGCTGAGGCTGTACCATTGCTGAGCGCAAAGATTACTTCACGCATCTTCCAGAGTGCATTCCTGGTCACATATTCCATGAAGACAATAATCTCTCTTTTTTTTTCCTAATAAAAACCTCAAAATTTGAATGACTTATGTTCATTTGTGTTCCACTATAATCTCTAACTTTTTCTCTGAAGAAATGTGTAGTGGTTTTAGCCTGGGCCAGGATTTTCAGTAGCAGGGGAGCTAAAGGAGTGGCTTCTTTAAACAAACAGAGTTGCCAGAAGCTTCCCCTGTAGCTGACAGGGTTAGAGCCAGTAAGTTTTAAGTTGGACCCTGCACCTGACCCAGGCCTGGCCAATTAGTGGTAGAGGTAACGCCTCTGTGAATAACATATTTGAGCAGAAGAAGTTGTTGCGCAGTGGCAGAACTGCAGCAGCAACAGGGAGAGAGAATGTGAAAACATCTCCGCAGACACCAAGGTCAGTGAAGAAGGAGGGAGAGGAGGGTGCCCAGGCACTGAGAAGAAGGCTCCCCTGCGATATATGGTGAAGACAATGGTGAAGCAGGTTGTCCCCCTGCAGTCCATGGAGGACCACCAGGAAGCAGAGATCCACTCGCAGCCCGTGGGGGAGGTGCTCACGCTGGAGCGGGTGGATGCCTGAGGGAGGCTGTGACTCCATAAGAAGTTCATCCTGGAGCAAGTTCCTGGCAAGACCTGGGAGTCAGTGGGGGAGGTGCCCACGCCGGAGCAGGTTTGTGATCAGGACTTGTGATCCCGTGAGGGGACCCAGGCTGGAGCAGCCTGTCCCTGAAGGACTGTCTNGCTTTTATTGTTTCTTTAATAAATCAAACCTTTATCTCCCTAAGTTGAGTCTGTTTTGCCCATGACGCTAATTACCAAGTGATCTCTCCATCCTTATCTAACTCACAAGCAGTTTGTTATATTCCTCTCTCTCTCTCCTGTCCAGCTTAGGAGTGGGAGTAATATTATGACTGGGTGGGTATTGGCCTAAACCACCACAAAGTGTACCCATCTGGCTGCTCATCATCTTCAGTTATCCGACTTGCTCGAAAAAGGAGTTTTAACTGCCTCCAATTCTATCAATTTTCACACAATTTCTCCATCTTTTTTCTTAAGCTTATGTTTTAACATACTCACCATCTTTCCAGCATAGTGACATCTGGAAAGTTAATAGGCATGCTCTGTATTCCACTATCCAGTCTATTACATGACAACACTGAGCAGAACTGAAGCTGTTAAACCTCTGCTTGTTACATCTTTTTACTGTGACAGGTTTCAAGTCCTCTAGGGCAAGTACCACACCTACATTCTGATTATACAGTATATCGAACAGTTCTCTCGAATAGAGCTTCAAGTATCACCATATGTAACACTAAATAACAATAAAATCTGCTGCTTCAGCACAGTGCCCATTTCCCATCTCTCATTTCCTTTCCTTCTCCTCCCCTCATTTCCCCCTCCCTGAGCTAGGGTTTAGTTTTCATGCCAAGGTCCTTTAGATGAGACTCTGTATGGGAAGGTACATGTGGGAAAGGTTATTAGGAAACTGCCGTCTAAACTGCTACCTTTCCGGCTTCCCCACCCTCTCCCTCCCTACAAAGTCTCCTCTGTTCTGTTTTAATACTAATGGGTTCAGAGGAGGCTCCTAGGCTGGAGCAATTCACAGCTTGGACTGTGCCAAAGCACACAGGCACACACCTCTCTGATTGCTTCCTGCCCAAACACAGTCCTGCTGGCGCAACCCACAAAATGTGAGCTGGGAATTGCTGCTGCGGCCCTGTGCCAAAGGCAGGCTGAATTTCCAGAGTCGTCAGTGCTACCTACTTCTCTCCTCCCAACTTTATCCTCTTGTGTGCATCCTATTTGCCATATGCCCCTATGGAGGAAAACAAGGGTAAGTCAGAGCTTGGCTGACCTTTAAATCTCTGATAAAATATTACGTAAAAGGGCAGGAGGAACTGTGAGGTCAGTTAAGAATTTAATGAACAAAATTAAGTTCTTATCGAGCTTTGATTGTGCAGCTCAGGCACAAACACTCAAACTTATATGCAGGGTGAACTCAAAGGAACTCAAATAAATCAACATCATTTTTGGCCCAAGTTGCGGTTTACGCAGATAGAAGTGAAACCAGAAACTGGCTTTAGTTCTTCTCTTGATTTCTGAATTATTACTGCAGATATAGTAGTGCAAACTAGAGATCAGATTGTCTCTAACTCCATTAAACTGAGTGGACTTGCTCTGTAATGACAACAGTGCAAAATTTGAATTGAATTAACCTCTTTAAATTGTAACAAAGGCTAAACCTCTTGGCTAGACAGCCTATGAAACAGACTTGTCCTACAGTCTACAGCAGAGATTTCAGACAAAGAATAGACTGAGCAGTCTATCAGTCCCCTTTTTGCTAATTGTTAACTTCTACTTTAATAAATGGAATTTAGTTGTATTTACTATTAATCAGTCCAGACCAGCTAGAAGAACTCTCACATATGAGGCTTCTGTTATCTCCTCTGGGGTGAGGTAGAGGGCAGTTCCACAGTGCTCTTCACTCAGATAAACAGAGTATTTCCCTAGTCAAACACTGACTTGAAAGCATGACAGTATATTTGGTTATTCACTCACACCCTATCCTGTGTCATTGCTCAAGTATTCTGATAATTAGAAGAGCAACTACTGCACTGACATCACTGGGATTAAGAAAACATCAGCCAAGATGTTTTCCTCTAAATATTTTTAAGAAATTATCAGAAATGTTCACAAAATGCAGCAAAAGGGAGAAGGATGAACATTTATCTTGCAGAACAAATTGATCTCCCAACAATAAATTGTAATTGCATTTACTATCTGGTTAAGCATCTGTAATCCAAGATTTCTCTCACATCATTAATGTAGAAGCCAACAACTTTACACCAACTGACAAACTCATACAGCTCTTGCTCTCTATACAAGATTTAATGCTGAAAGATAACCACTAAAGCAATCCCAATGGATTTTCCATGACTCAGGGATCTCCCTGGACACTTTCCAAACTGGGAAACTCCAATCTGCTTTCCCCTTGTAATTTTCTTTGGAGAAGTCATTCTTCAAACCTTCACCTAGTAAGCCATTGCATAATATTATTCAGCATATCTTTAAATTCTGCTCAAAAGGTGTTTGTGTTATTAGTCTGAGCTGCCTTCCTTTTATGTAGTCAACAAGTGATGGAAAACTGCAAAATGAAAAGATGCCCTTTAGTGTTTTTAATATATAGATGTTGATTAGTGCCTTTTTGCATACAATGCCATGTCCAGTGCTGTGAAAGAAAGGAGAGTCGATCCAAGAAGGCAGTAGAGTCTCACATCAGATTCTCCATCAAAAAGAACAAGTAGATAAGAGCATGGAAGGAGGCAGTAGAAGAGATTTGCTCTGAAGATCTTCAAATACATTACATTTTGCTACTGAAAGATGCCTGTGATGCTTATAAGCCACATGTGCTGCATCTTTTCAGCATCTTTTCAATCTGGCTACAATTCTGTACTAAAACTGGTTTAAGTACCATTACTATTCCTTGTTTCACATCAGTGAAACAAACTTGCAAATGCATAAAATGAGTTGTATAAGCTTATAGAGGTACCTAGGAAAAAAAAGATGTAATATTCTTGAAATGTTTTCCTTCCAGCAAGCTTACAGACTTTTTCATTTACAGAAAACAAGGTTCTTAAAAGCTCTGGAGTCAGTGATGTTCCAGTGCCGGTAGAAGGCATCTGTCTGTGCTTGCTCTGAAGAAAACACACTAAAGACAGAGCAGCTGTGGAGGCAGCCTGGTGCAATAAGTGACAGAAAAAGCATCTTCTGACCCTTGCCTCCCAGATACTGTCACATGGCGCTGCAGAGATGAGTAGAAAGGCCACTCCTGTATTTAGTGACACCAAAAACTCCCACTTACTCAGTGTGGAGAAAGGTGCCAGGAAACTTGCTGACCTGAAGACCGTATACCCTAAAATGTGCTACTCCATCCACTCAACCTCACCATTGGCCCTTCTTCTATGAGATGCAGAAGAAACAGACATCTGTCATTCAAGCCCCATTCATCAACATGCAAGCTCTTTCTCTCCAAAAGCACAGCCAAAAAATAATCTTGGCCTAGCATTCATCCCATGTCACCTCTATTCTTGCCACCTGTCTGCTCTCCCTTCAGCACCACAGCTACTTTGTTTGATATGTCTTTTTTTTGCCAACTATTTGGAAAAAAAAACAAAATCACTTTTTATCAATTTCCCGTCCAGTTACAATCTGGTCATCATGCCCTTTACATGATGTAGTACTTTCCTCTGCCATTTATCCCAAATGCATTTCCAGGTGGCACCTTCTCATACCTCATTACCTTTCTTAATAGATTTGTAATTAATCTAAAACAGCTCTGAAAAACAGAAGACACAAATAAAGATAAGAGAGGATGGAAACTACAGAAAGGTAGGAATGATACTTGGAAAAGCCATTGCAAATTGGTGTAGCAATAGGACATCCTTGTACTTCTGTTGCTGACTGCTTCTACTGGAGAGGGCAGAACTGTTGTTGTAAGTCAGCAGACATCAAAGGGGCAGGAGCTATAAGAGAATGCTGGTTCAGTTCTAGAAGGAAGATAAGAAACTGCCTACTCTGTATCTAACAAAGTGGAACTAGAAAAGCCTCAAAAGTTTAAATAAATATAAATTCATTTGATCCTGCCAACTAGAAAGTATGACTCCTACCATCAGTATCATCTCAGTGTTTTATCACTTCAGCAGCCTTCAGATTCAATCCAGAAACTTCTTAACTCTTTACTACAGTCATAATGGAACATGAAAACCATTCAAATATTAATGATGTCTTACTAAGGAAAAGGGCCACAGTAGAGCTTTATGGTATAGTTTTATTTTTATATAATGCTGCCTAACAGTTGCTGCTATGCCAAAAGAAGACAGTGTTATCAAATCAGCTGACAAAGTATTAAAAACACATGGACACAAGACTTCTGAACAGTAAGCATATCCACCATATCTGTGGCTTAGGGGATAGGATATTTTGACAACTTCCAGGCATTTGGCAGAGGGAAGACACGAGACTGACATCTTAGCATATCCATTCTCTAGTGGCAGGATCTGTTATTTCCCCTCTTTTTGCATCCGAAGTTACCTATCTGCTGTGCTTCCAAAAGCCAGTATTTCTCTTCTTATGCCCTAGATGGACTACATGCATTTCCTCAGTCAGGGAACACCTGGATTACCCTGTTAAAAACATGTAGTCCACTAAATAGGTGTTAGATGCTTCATGTCTACTGTAAGTAAATCATACTCAGAACACACTCAAACGTTCCTTTCAGGTATTCTATCCACAATCATAACCTTCTCCAACTTTCATAAAAGCGGCCAAAATGCTCTACTTGGGATATTCAGAAGCCAACAGTCACCACAGACACAGAAAATACCATACAAGCCAAAGCAACGAAGAATGATATAACTCCATGACTGTCTTCAGTGGAACTGAACTGCTTTACATCAGATAATTATCTGTCCATAAGTTCTATAACAAAGCAAGAAGATCTACAAAACAGTGTATCCCTGCATAAAAGCTTTGTAACTACAACAAGTACTTTGGTAACACTCCCAGCTTCTTCACACCCAAAATCCGTCACTTAAGGCTTGGGTCTGGATTTATATTTGTTTATACAACTCTACTGGTTCTGAGACACAGAGTATGAGACCTGGCTCCCACTTCGCACTCCTCCCACAGCATCTGGGTCTCACACATTTGCAGCACAGTCACTGCTGCTTCTTATGCAGCTGGTCAGGGAGCTGCCAACCAGCAGCACCTACTGGAAGAGAGCCTAGACAGAGAAAGTGCTAGTGCCGCACTTGATGCCACAAGCCTGTGCCTATCACAGGACTTCATATGTAAGTGAGTGAAGCAGGGAACTGTGTCTGCTATGAAGCCCAAAATGTAATACTATATATGTATTGGGACTCTAGTAACTATGGAAAGCTGCTTGTAGTGATATGTGCACTAAAATCAGGGACTTGTACACATGTATTACACGTTCCATGTGTAAAGCAGACCTGATAGTATGAAAAACCTCTTTGAATTCTGAATATGGACAATTAAAAAGAAAAAAAATATCCTGCTATCTACAATCTTGGACTGAAGAACTGTGCTGATAAAGGAACATCTATGCGTAACTAAAACTATAATATCATAAAAGGCTTTGGCCTCCCAAGCCTCAGTCTCCTAATTGCTTCATAAATCATAAAAAACTCAGTAATTTTGCCATTATTATAATATAAGACAAGTGCATTTGAGTATATGAAAAATGTTAATCTGACAACTATAAACTAACTCAAGAGAAAGGAAGGTTTTTGTGGCCTGGCCCCCACTGGCGAGAAAAGCAATCTGCTTTTTTTTCTGCCTTCAAAGGTAGCATCTTCTACTCAGATGGTGATGCTAAGCCTTATTCCTGGATATGAGCCTCTGGTCATGAAAAATCCAGCTGAGTCTCATCATCAGTACTTCCTTACAGCTTCCACTTCCTTACAGCATTCTCATTAAGTGCAAGAAAGGAAGCAATAATTGAGGTGGAAAATCTCCACTGAGACAAGGCCAGCAAAGCCTCCTATTTTTCTGCACTTAGAGCTCATCATATGCAAATAAAAATGAAGTACATCTCCAGATCTTGACTTCATTGCAACCATCGTGATTGATTACAGAAAAGCACAGAGGGATAGGCACGTGGAATAAAAGAACTTCCCCTTTTATGGGCAAAACAGCATAGAGGCCCTTTTAAATTCCAATTGAAGAGAAATTTGCATTGATCAACAACCTAAAGCCACAGGCCTGTCAGAGTTATAGTATGGAACTATGATTTACACGCAGGGCAAGTGACACAGAACTAAATCCATGTATTCAAAAGAATACAGTATGAGGACAGAAAGAGTCAAAAGACTGATAATTTGAAACTGAAATCTTGGTAACATGACTTAGTTTAAATGTTATTAAATACTTTTATCAATACACATGGCATATGTTTGGGGTTTGAAGTGAAAATCTAAAACCATATCTTTCCAAGCCACAAACTCAGTGAGAAACTAAGGACTAAACAAGCTTCACATATGGAGAATATTTGTGAAGGTGGGGCTTCATGCTGGTAGCCAAGAGTCCCAGTGGGCAACTCTATGCATCTGTTCTCAAGAACTATTGCAAGGGAGCTGGGAGAGGAAGAGAGAACTCTGTTCTCTGGGCCTATCAACAAACATAGAGTGACATGACGATGCCCTCTTGTGCCTACATACATTGACATATATTGTCTGTATTCACATGAAAGCCCACAGTGGAGGCATTTCTTGTCCTTTTTACGCCTTAAATACTCTTGCAGGTAGCAGAGCCAAAGAGGGGCCCGTGAACATTGCCACAGCTGGAACTTGGCAAGCTTGAGTGGGACTGGTGACATACTGGGGTACTTATTCCATGTGGTGAAGTTTAGTTTTCATCTAAGGTTTATGTTCACTCCATTACACTAAGTGGCCTGCAAGGGAGAGAGAAACATGAAGGAAACTTGCTACTTCCAGCTCCTGCTCTTTACTTACTCTAAAATGCAGTGATTATAGTCTCTCTTTCCATAAGAGAGAAAGTAGAGGAAAAAAAAAGGATGAAAAAATTAGTTTTATGCTGGAAGATATTAATGTTCCTGCTGACCTCACTGTTCCTTTGTCTCAGTCCCGAGAGGACTAGCGAAAATACCAGTCACATGGAATGCTCATGTGCTCTGAGTACACTAACCAACTCCTTTCACCTTCTTTGTCATTCTGACACTTAAGTGTTGGCAACTACCACTCTGAAGCATTGAGAAATCAAAAGAGAACAGCTAAATATGTGACAGCAGCAAATATCACACTAATCCCATAGTTCTGTTTCAGGGCAGGATTAGGTTAGGAAGGGATTAGCTAAATGGGTAGAAAAAACAGTGAGACCCAAGTAGTGGGACAGGACAGAGAAAAAAGGCAAGAGCAAAATGTACAGTGAAGCAACAGGCATCTTGCAGTAGATAATCTTCTTCAAGTGGCACAAGGCATTAAAATTTGTAGTCCCAGTTACAGAAATTATCAGAGTATTCAGAGGTCACCAAGTTGCTGTGTCTGCTGCTTGGACTCTGCTGCCACATATCCCCATATTTTTCAGCTTTGTGGGAGTTGCTCTGTACAGCTCTTTTCCCAAGAAGACTGAAGAAGGACTTAACTGGTCCTCATTTTCTCTCTTCTCTTTACTGTTATAGTCACTGATATTTCTTCCAGTTATATTCCTGAGCTAGCTCATCTTTAACTTAGACAACTGTAACGCATGGAAGTCATTACTAAATATTAAGGGATCAGAAGACAAGGTAAAATAATAAGAGTTGAATTTAGGGTTATGTTAGGAAGAGACATCGCTCTACATTCTTGTGGTTGGTGTCAGAGACCACAGCAGACAGAAACCAAGGTTAAGGTTTCAATCATGGTTCCCAGCATGGGCTGAATACACTGAAGGTGCTTCTTTCTGAGAGAAGGACACGAGACCTTGAGGCAGCACTTAGTTCTATCTTCATTTCACTGCATTCAGGCTATATTGCAAGAGAAAATGTTTTTGATCTCCACTAGTCTCATTGTTCAGGAACACATAGCAGTTCTGTGCATATCTTCTCTACAACAAAAGCTGGAATTTCACAGTAAGTTCAGCAAACTCGATCTCTTCAAAGAGAGTAGGAAAAAGAGAGGAGTGGATGTCACCTCAACCAAGCAGCACTCTACCTCTTTGTGCCAGTAAAGAATGATGCAGCATCATATGGAGCTGTTATTTCAATAGATGAGAAGCAGCATAAAGGTAGGCCAAAAGAGATGCTAGATAATTCTGAAGTTTTCACATGCAGGGAGTTTGTAAATATTTATGCTGCTCCTCAACTGTACAAAAAAAGTAATTTAACAAGTATTTAGTGGAACAAAGTCTTACAGTCTAGAGTTTTGTTCTGGAAAAGCCTGGGAAGATGGTAAATAGTAATACAGATAAAAAGTTTTTTGTGAATCTATAAAGTCAACAAAATCTCCTTATTTAGGAACTCCAAGGAAAAAGAAGAAAAAGAAAAAAAAAAAAATCACAAACCAAAACTAGAAAATAAATAGGTTCAAATGCAACATAAGAGAAACAAACCATTACAGGACAATCAAGTCAATATCTTACCTAAGCTAAATATCAGAATGCTTCAAAGGCAGCCAAGACTAAGAAGATATAACAATAAGCGTTTCTCAAATCTTTTCCAGTGTAAGAAATTAATGTGGTACAGGTTACACAGACAAGGATATTCTCATTCAAGGTTGGAGGTTGTAATTATATGATTAACTTTGAAAACTGTAACTCAAAAGACAACTCCACTTCTCCATGGCCACTCCATTCTAAAATAGACAATCTTGAATTATTTCTTCTCAAATACCATGGCCATCTCAATAGAGTCACTTACAAAAGAAACAATAAAAAAAGAAACAACAAAAGCACAAGCTCTTTAGACTGCACTTTCCTCTATGCCTGAGTTCTTTACATTTTTCTGCTTTAATTGTCAGCATTAAAGTTACACTTCTTGGCATAGACTCAGTTTACATCTGGGATCACGTTGCTATTGTGAGAGAGATCTAAATGGAAAAATCTTTAGTGTCAAGCAGCACACTACCCTTAAGCAACAAGAGTTCAGGACTCTAAGACTGAGCACTGTGACAAGAACACATCACTCCTAACCAATATGAACAAGCACATGGAGAAGCTGTTTCATGAAAAAAACAAACCAAATCAAATCAAACCTATTTCCCCTTGCCTTTCAATAGTTCTTCCAGATTCTTCTGCAGTTCCTGTTCAGTCAAGTACAGGGGAAAACATATGTGCTTAGCACAGATATTTTTTGCCAGCAGGCACAAAACTAGCTTGGTGCTAGCCAGTAGGTCACCAACTGCAGTAGTACTACATGGTTGTACAGATAGTGCCAGCTGAGAAGAGAGACTGAGGAAAAAAGTCAGGCTGACTAGAACAGCCTTGCACAACTGCCCCTACCTGATGATCAAGTTATGCTGTACAGGACAGCTCCACACATCGTTCTCTTTTTCTTACCTGTTTGTTGAAGGAGAGATGCTAAAGCACCTTTCAGTTAGGTACATGAAAGTGACTCTTTGAGGTGCAAAGCTTGTGATCACAAGTGTTTTTGTTTGCTTTATGTCTTCTGCATCTAGGCTTCTGGTAAGGACTTATCTGTACTGTTACCACGGCATTAGACCCAAAGCAATCACTGCCAGCAGATAGCTTGAGAGCTAGTACATGTTCTGTCTTATCCTGAAAGAAATCAGACCAAGTCACCCTAAGCCACAGTCTTAATTCAGACCTGCTCACTCCACATGTTCCAAATGAAATAAATCAAGACTGAATTTGGCCCATATCAGGAGTAACTCGTTCTGTTTTACTTTTCTAATAAGGAGACAAGGCCTAAACACAGCATCCAGGTTCAAGTAATCAAGAGCCTGGGAACCAATCCAGAACTGGTTTTCTGTTGGAGCAGCACTGAGTGCAGACATTTCAGCTGAAAACAGCATCAACTTGTCATTTGACAACCACTTCCTTGGTCAGAGTCCAGTTAAGCAGTTGTGGTTACTCAGTTGGTTGGTCTGGGTATATCTCTCAAACACAGCAGCCCATATCTGTATGGAACTCAGCCTGGAGTCTACCTGCAAGTTTGCAAGCTTGGGAGGAGTTTTTTGACTTCGTCACAAACAAAGGATTCCAACATGCTCCTAATTCCTCCTCTTGCAAAACTGACATCTCCAAATTCACTTTCATGATATTAATTTAAAAACCACAAAGAAGACATGCTTTTAGCCCTCAAAATGTTGATTTTCCTCAGAAAGGCAGGTAGAAATACACTGAATATTGACTGGACTGGAAAACTCATCAAAAAGGAGGCTTTTCCAGCACAGATAGGCTTAGCTCTTCTTGTAATTAACTCTTACATGGGAAAATGCCCTGGATTGTAACTACAACAAGGGAAAAATAAAGCTTTTAAAAATTTATTCAAGCACACCAATATTTCATTATATCCTTTGTAGAGCAGATGGCAAGATGAGACTACACCCCATGGGCCTGCTTCAGGCAGCTAACACAAATGCTCTTCTCGCTACAGATCTCACATGATGTTGGTGTCATCACTTTCCTAGGAGATTTGGGTCAAAAGGCTTTACACTCAAATCTCTTTTTTATATAGTACAAGTGCATCCAGACTAGACCCTAACAGATAAGCAGCAGGGAGGCTAGTACATGGCACAGAGCCCTCTCATGCACTTCCAGGTCGCCGATTTACACTAGTGCATTTATAGACCGAATCTTTCTAATCCAATTAAAATCTCATCTGGGTTGTCAATACAGATGTATCCTCTTTTTTTTTTTTTTTTTTTAGTGTCTCATAGAACATGCATTAATCCAGATCTGTGGACAAACCATCCCTTCTAGGCAAATTCTACTTTCCGCCAGCCTGGTTTCTAGCCAAGGTCCTCTCACTCATAAAGCCCTTACTGCTTTCAGGTTACTTGCCTTACCAGGAACTCCTGTGGACATGCATTATCAGCCTATTTGAGCGCTTTATAAAAAAGTGTGATATACATCATTAGTCTTCTGAAAAATGTTACTTTTCCAGTTCACTTCTACTGTAACCATGGCTAAAATACTGTCATTAAATATAAGAACATAAATATGATCTACTTTCATTTCAGTGGCTTAATTTGTGTGAAATGTATATGCCAGTTTCAGGCTGTCAACACATTCAATAAGTTGTAGCATAGATCAACTCACAAACTTCTGGGGCCAAAATTTTTCATGGATCATCACATATACATGTCATTGAATTTTGCACTGAAAACATTATAAATTATTCTGTTCAATAGACTTCCATAAGGCAGCTGTAAGCTGCTTTGCCACAAGCACATGGACCACTGGTATTTGCCAGGCATAAAGCAAGAAGCTCAAAGCAACCTTAATACCATCACAAACCTCCTCATAGAAGCTAATACATTTTCAGTAAACAAAAGTCCAGCAGCAACTAAAACAGGTCTTTCACTATGACCCAAAGATAAGCAAGTTCAAGTTTTAGCAAGCCAAGTTCAGGATGGAAGAACATCTATTGGTGATGTCTTCAGGAAGGCTGGATTGAACGCTTCAACAGATCATGGCATTGGAGAGCTTTGATACGAACTATTGGTGAACTTTGATAGGGCTATTAAAGTTTCAATGTGAAAAACAATACTTAAGAGCTGCCAGAAATAAATTGTCAGCAGATTACAGATTACACTCTTACTCAGAGATATCTGTCACCAATAAGAATCCTCCACAGCCAGTCAGCTGCATGAGGAATTCATGTAGTCTCACTTAAGAGGCAAACTGACATAGACCAGGATTTTGTGAGAAATCTCAGTAAGATGAGATTCGTCATATGCTACTTAGTCAGAGGCAAGTAGATCCTTCTGCTGCACATTCTATTCTTCCTGAAACACCTGCATTGACTGCTTCCCACACTCCTGCAATGGAATACTACAAATGCTAAAAATATGTCATAAGTGCTAGGGAAGGCAGAAATAGTCAACAGAAAAAAAAAACCCATACCAATGTACTATGTACACAGAAAGCACTATGGCTGTGGAAGCTCTTGAGCTGAAAATTGTATTGGAGAGTATTGGAGAGTATCATGGAAAAGACCATCCCTATGGTCACATTTTACATTCTTCCACAGGCATTTGCTTTGGACACCATCTTGAAATAGTAGCATGGTCTAAGTTATTACACCATTGATCTGACAAACTATAGCTGTCCCTATGTTTGGTATGACATACTATGGTTGCCTAC
This sequence comes from Urocolius indicus, assembly GCA_013401255.1. Classification (NCBI taxonomy): domain Eukaryota; kingdom Metazoa; phylum Chordata; class Aves; order Coliiformes; family Coliidae; genus Urocolius; species Urocolius indicus. The sequence goes on from WBNH01000684.1 coordinate 54,622, forward strand.
TCAAATTATAAGGTTATTGTCACTGCTATAGCACTTTGAAGCCATAGTATAAGACAAGAACTTACTGGGCTAATGTTATAAATGTAATGTAGACAGTTTACTGAGAAATTCCTCCAATTTTGAGATCCAATATTTTCTGTTCTATTCCTCATCTCAGTAGCAACACTCAGGCATATATATCCTTACAGATAACTCACTTTACATAACCTCTGATCTCAGAGTGGTAATGAGACAGCTAATAAACTGCATCAAATGGGTATCACCTTTATGATGCAGATTGCAAAACAGCACAGCCCTATGACCTCTGCCTGTGTTTTACATGCAGGCTGAACAAGAAGGCATCATATTACTTAGCTGTCTTTGTTAGGCATGAATAGCAGGTGCCCACTACTGGAATCTGCAATATTTACCACAAAAGCAGATGACAAAGTTCATCTGAAATGACGACTTCCCTTCCTGTTTACACCTGATCCTGCAAAAGCACCATTTTTTGGTTCAAAGGCAGCTGGCTGATGAAACATAATTAGCATGGTCACCTGATTCTGCTACCTCACCAGCAGTATGTTACTAATCAATAGAAAGGTACAATCCTTATTTTATAGGCCCACAAACCCTAAGATTTTCTATTGTTCTGTCTTATATGCAAGGTTGTTAACAACAAGTTAACTGTAAGGGATTAATTCTCTAGAGAATGTATGAAATTCTTTCTAATATGCCCAATCTTATGCCTGAAGAATTGCATAGTGCTGTGAGAATAAGCATTTTGTTGTACTTATACCTGGTGGCAATGTCATCCATGTCATTTGCTGCCTTTCTCCCACCAAGGAAATGGTCAAAAAAGAATGAAATAAAATAATTATTTTAAAAGTTCCTTTACTCCTCCTTTGAAGGAAGGAGTTCATCCAACCTCCTGAAAATACATCAATCTGCCAGCAGAAACTTACCACAAGTTCAGAGAATCTGGCATTGAGCTCTTCTGCTGGTGGGATCGGGACAGAGAACTCAAGGAATTGGAGGGGGTTGTTGTCCTTGAGGTTGATTTCAGGGAGGTCGCTACCCCCAAAACAACAAAGAAACCCCAAGGCATGACGATTCCTCTTCCGGGGGGCCATGATCATGGTGTATGATGCTATCTTCTGATCATGTTCTGCAGGAAATAAAAAAAACCAAACATCAACACAATAGATATTAAAGGATTAACAAGACTGTTGGATCTGTGCAGCTCTCTGCATTTACAATAGTTATCACTGGTGTAACAGCTGGAAGAGGACAGAAGGGTAACACTCAAGCTAGACAAGATAGCCAAGTTGTGATATGGCATTAACATGCTCTTGTTAGAATCACACTAACATGTTAGTGTAGAATCACTTCTTCCAAAGTTTCTGAAAAGAAACTCAGCATGGGATTTCCGAGCAGGTAGGTGTGTTGGTAATGGTCAGTAGCCAAGGTTGAATGTTACCATTGAACGGCAGTATTGGCCTATCTCTAAAGAAACCAAAGTATCAAGAACAAAAAGCATATGCTGAAGAATTTACACAGAATAAATGGAAGAATTCTCCAATGATATCCCATTTGGTCAAAATAAAATGAATATAGAAACAATGAAGCAGAAATCAATTTTCCACCCATCTGGAGCCAGAACACCAAATAATCATGTATCCCTTTATGGCCAGGACTATTGCAGTAGGACCATTTTGTCTGTCCCATTTTCAAACACACGTAACTAGTTTGGTCTGCTTTATATATTCAGGGGAGAAACTGCACAGTGCTTATGCATCCTTTTAGATTTACATATGAGCTGCCAGATCTCATCTTGACAGGTCCCAGGCTCACGGAGTGTAAAGGGAGGCAAAAGGAGGCCTTAAAAGAGGAGCTGGGAAGTGACCAATTTTACCACACAACACCGTTTGTGAGTAGCCCATCCAAACAGGAAGCCTCCTGCCAGCAGTTTGAAAGGAGGGATCTGTGCAGTCCACAGAAAGCTGCATATTTTGCCCTTTTAAGGGACTTGTTGTTTGACAGCTCAGGGGCTTATTTGTGTTATATTTTTAAGGACTTTGCTTTTTCACTGAATCGGCAGAATAAGCCATATCCTTAGAGAGTAAATAATTAAAAACTGTTGTGAAGCCCAGTTCTCTGGGCAGGGAAGTAGGAGAGCAGTGGCAGGTGAACTGAACTGCAGGATGTTGGGCGCTGTATCAGCAGCAACACAGCTGAGCTTTGTCATCCAAGCAGCTGCTGCCCTAACCTACCCCACAATGCTTTAGTCTGCTTGCCAAAACAAGGCTGCTTTCAGCTCTCATAGAGGCTCAGTATCTGTGCTAGGAAAAGCACCTTTAGGACAGCAGTTGTATAGTGGGACTAACATCCTGCACACAGCCAGAAGCTCTCCAGGGAATTTCTGTGTAGAAACTGGCATGCTCGCTGCAGAGAAAAACTAAACAACAAACAAAACCCCAAACCACCCAAAACTCCACCTTTGTGTCGCTATGTGCTTGGTAGAAATCACTTGCTCTGTTTTGCGCTGGGATTAATTTATCTAGCACCTTCTCTTGTGCACTAAAAGGGCATCAGCTGCAACTCTCATGCAGCTAGAAAGGAAAGTGAGCTGGTACCAATAACTGTCTTATGGAATTCTCAGTTTCCTTTGCTCTCCATGTCAACTGTGCAAGGGGTAGTGTGTCTTACTAGGACACACTAAGGCAAGGCGATGCTGGCTTCAAAAGCACATTCATAAGAACACTGAACTGTTGCTAGGAAATGGCAAGGGTCAACTTAACAATGGAACTGGTCTCTGACACTGCTTCAGCCAGCAAGACCAAAATGCCCTCAAATCTATCACAGTGATGTTCATGGCAACTTCTGTTTCTTCTCAGTGGTGGAGACTTAAGAGATTCAGTTATTAGAAGATTTCACAAGACAGCCTCAGAAGAAGTTCAACTAGTCCACAGAACATCTTAGAGACTATTCTGAGTGCAATGTCCTTCAAGGTAATGTGGTCATGGATGAGGGTAGAACCCATTGGTTTGATAAAACTTTGTTTTGAAAGGAAGTAAAATCCATGAGACAAATGCAACCTACATACAATTTAACTACATTTGCATAAATTCAGTTGTAACCAAGTTCTGGCTTGCTTCCTAAAGGCTTCTGCACCTATCATCAAAAGACCAGAATTCTCTGAGGCATGGACAATGAAAAATTGGTAACAATGGCCGAAACTCTGAAGTGATAATGAAGAACATAATGTTGTCCTTTACGAGCTCAAGTCAAGACATTAGTAAGCACTCTTCCGAAAGAGGTACCAGGTTTGTACAGGGGAAATACTACTCTGGTCAGGGAATGACAGGTTGTCCTGGATTAACATTCTGTCACTCAGCTTTCATCTTGAGCAGGTTCGTCTAAGTTGTGAACAATCCATCTCCAGGTCTTCTTAATCCAGAATGCTGAAAAATACGTCAGCTAGTGCTTGTTCCTATGGTGCTTTTACAAAATCAGCATCTGTTTCTTGGGATCCAGAATTGAGAAACTACTCAAAAAGGCTACTCAATTTTTACTATTCTGCGAAAACACAGAGCTCACCTTGTATTGCCTCACTTTCACAAAGCACTAGTCCCTTGAACAGCTCATACTCTTAACATTGGTATTTTCCAGGTCCATCTATAAGCAACATGCAGGAAATTCATACTGACAGAGCAGTAAAATGGCACTGTTGTATTGCTACAACACTGTAACTGTAGATAGGTGAGGTGTCTAGATGCTTTTAAAATAAGAACAACTGAGGAATGCTAGAGAGGAATTCAACACAGGTATTTCAGAATAGAATCAATGAATGAATGAATGGTATTTCTAAGTGGGTGCAGTATCTTTATAAAGATTAAGCCTGACAGTCACAGAATGCTGAGAGGCATCTACTTACAGTTGCACTATATATGCTACTTAAGAACTAATTACAACTCTTTGATTTTTGCTGGTGTACATAGTTTTAAACAAAAAGAACATTTTCTAATAGATTTCAAATTAATAATATTTGTATTTTCTTTCTCTCTCTTCTGTTTTTTCTTTGTCAGGAACCAAATCTGGGGAAAATGTGTTTCCAAAGGATGTGGCAGAGAGGAGGGGGAGGCACAAAGGAAATGAAGTAAAGAACATCTTTCATTTTTCTGATTGGTAACTGAAAAAAAAAAAAGCTGTCATTAAAAAATTATGAAAACGAAAAAAGGTAAAGTTTTTATTCTAATAAAAAGCTCTATCGCCTTTCAACTTTTCACCAGCAAAGTGGCTGTAAAAATAAAACACATGCAATTATGTATTTCTATATATATACCTCCAATCAGAATCAATGGGAAATCTCTCTCTGAAGAGAAAATCAGTATTAGATGTTAGCTCCCTCCCACAGTTCTTCTCAGTTGTACTGTTTTACCATTCTGCACAGCACAAACAAGTTGCTGTCATTTCAACAGCTAACCACACACTCGCTCCTCATAGCAATCCCCCTTCCTGCTTCCCAGCCCCATCTGTGGTTCGGCCCAGGTCAGGAGTCACAGTCTGGAACTTTGCCCGAGGTCTAATTATAACAACGTCCTCTTCCTCTGACAGGGCGTACGTGTTCAGTTCTAAACCATTTGGCCCAGTGACCAAATACAATTAAGTTAATGCAGTTTTTCCAAGTCTTATCAGAAGGTTTAGCTGCATGGAATAGGATCCACATTAACAGCATACAAGCATTCGCTTTCAATTACAGGCAGTTTCTCTTCTTCATTCTCATCTCAGAAATCATAACTTTAGTGCTGATACTGTAAATAAGCAACGTTCCACACACAGTAAGACACCTGAAAAAAATGCTATGCCAGCAGCACTCCTGTGCAAGAGAGCTCATTATCATAGATAATGCCTCCTGGTCCAGTCTTTCACCACTATGAACAGCCAGTGTACAATTGCAACTAAAATAGAGAAAATTACTTTTGTAATATCACCTTTGGTAAAAAAAAACAGAAGAGAGAGACAACTCTATGGGTTTATTATACACACAATTCTGCAAAATCAGTTTTCTACAGAAGGAAACATTAATGGAAAACACTGATGCACTAATTTCCAGTGCTGAATCGCCACTGATCGTCAACAGACATACAATGTTGGCAGATGTAGCCACAGCTCTCACCTGAGTGGGAAGGATGGGACTAAATGTACAATGCAGAATCACTGTGCACATTGGTTTATGCTAAGAGGAAGGGAAACAAAGTAAATACCTTCCATTTTCTTGTAAATCTGTATATTTATAACAAGGTAATACATATAAATGTGATGCATTATCACAGAAGTAGAAAGAAACCTGCATTTGGACTGGTTTGGAACACAAGTTATCTCATCCTCCCCTTTCCAGAACCAAGTTAAATCTCTATGTTATTCAACTATTAAATAATAAACTATGAGAACTTCATAGTATTAAAATAGTTACCTTCTTCATCACTCATATTCTCCATTTTGTCACGTGTAAGCACCATGCCCAAAACTGTCTAAATTATATACCTTGGGTAAAGGTAAAGAGATCTGTACTGATACTATGCCCAGTTCTCTGGACCATGTTACTTCTCTAGTACTCAGATGGTGATACTATGAGCTTCATGGAGTGTTCCATCCACCAGAGGAGTTTTCCATGTATGTTACACATAACGTGGCAGACATCAGATGCAACTTAAGGCAACTGCAGAATGAGGGATGGCTACTGGCATTCTGGGATGCATCAGGAAAAGTGTGGCCAGCATGTCGAGGGAGGTTCTCCTCTCTCTCTACTCTGCCTTAGTGAGGTCTCATCTGGAGTACTGTGTCCAGTTCTGGGCTTATCAGCTCAAGAGGGACAGGGAATTTCTGGAGAGAGTCCAGTATAGGGCCACCAAAATGATCAGAGGACAGAAGCATCTTCCTTATGAGGAAAGGCTGCGGGAACTGGGGCTGTTTGGTCTGGAGAAGAGGAGACTGAGGAGGGATTCATTAATATTTACAAATATCTAAATGATGGATGTCAGGAGGTTGAGGCAGCCCTTTTTCTGTTGTATCTAGTGACAGGACAAGGGATAATGGGATGGAGCTGGAACATAAAAAGTTCCATTTGAACATAAGGAAAAGCTATTTTCCTGTGAGGGTGAGGGAACCCTGGCACAGGCTACCCAGGGAGGGTGTGGAGTCTCCTTCCTTGGAGGTCTTCAAGACCTTCCTGGACATGTTCCTGTGTGACCTGATCTAGGTAGATCTGCTTTGGCAAGGGGGATGGACTAGATGATTTATAAAAGTCCCTTCCAACCCCTACCATTCTATGATTCTATGAAAGGGAGCAGGCAAGCAATCTATTTACTGCATCTGCAGTAGTAATCCAACTCATTTGATTTGGATTTGTAACCATACCAAGGACTTTCCTGTTCTCCAAGGCACAGAACAGCAACAAAACCAACTATTTAAAACCCACAAGGTTAAAAATCTTTCTTTTAGGAAGGAGGGTAGTCCTTTTTGAACGGCACAGCTTCCTATGTTGGACAGCTAGGCATTTGACTCAAAATAGATCAACAGATCACATGGGAAAGAAAATCCTGGAAAACAAGTGGGGCCTTGTGTAGTGACAGCTACTTAGTCCTGTCGACCCATGGCCCACACTTAACAGTTCCACCAGAAGAAATAACTCATTGCAAAATGAACTGCTTGTTTTGAAGCCAGTTTATGAATTTTATCTCCCACAATACATAAAAACAAGACTGTAGATCTCAAGGTGGTATAAGCTAGCCAAAGCATGGAGCTCATCTGTTTTACACATCATCCCATCAAAACTGAGATGGCTAAGAATTTCAAAGCATTCCGCAGACTTAAAGATTGACTCCTGATATATACATAATATACTGTATTATTACTACTTTATTAAATTTTTATTCATTTATTTGCCTTGGAAATATGTCCTGAGAAAAAAAGTGAGAGTTAGTTGAAAAGTGTCAGGTGTAACTATATTCATGAACCTACTTACTGCAACATGTCTGTCAAAGATCTGTTTATTTTTAATACTTTAAGAGTGCTCAGGATGTGCTGGCTGACTAATGACTCTTAATGTTAGTCTGTTAATGCTCACAAATCCAATACGTCTTTCTTGATACCAGCTCATTGACACAAAAAAAAGACAGAGAACTTTAAGAAGCCTTTCCCCTCCAAACAATTACTCTGCAACACTTTCTCTGTCTTCACCTGGGAATTAGAAGAAAAAAGATTTGAGAAAAAAAGAACCTGAACCAAAAAATAAACAACAAAATGAAGGAGAAAAAAGATACCAGCAGGTTCCTCTTTTTTTTTTTTTAAAAAAAAAAAAAAAAAACCAAAACCAAAACAGCAACAAAACCCAAGTAAACTCCACCAGCTTCTCCTTCAGGCAAGGAAGAGTGACACTTTCCAATTCTAGCGTTAGTTCTCACTTTCCTTCTTTTCTCTCAGTTTTGGTTTTATTCTCTACTTTTTGTTTTTCACTGTTCCATTGCAATATCCTTGCTCTCCTTCATGATGGTACAGACTTGGAATGGATTCTAGCTGTCACTTCCTATGCCTCAAACTGCAAAATTCCTCTCTTTTTTAAAGTACATATTGAAGAGAAAAAAACTCCAAACTTCTGAATAGACACCTACAGCATGATGTAAGCTGTAAAGATTGCACCATACTTTGGGTATGTTTTGGTTTTGTTCCATTGTCTTTGCTGTGGCATTGAAGTTGTAGGTTCTCCAGGGTAGGATCTGCTTAGATCACTTACTATACAGTGCCAAGTAGACTTCTGGTATGACACTAAAAATAATAAAACCAGTAGATCAGCAAAAAAGTAATCACCCAGCTGTAATCTGGCCAGGACATAATGGTTCACACCCCAGTAATGATGCTGCTGTAGAGGCAGAATTACCAGTGTCCATAAATCCAGTGTGGATAAATTTATGCTTTATGAAATACTAGAATTTGTGCAACGATTTCCCCTACCACAATATTAGCTTCCCTCAACAGGTGATTGTTCTTCAAATCACTGTAACTGTAAAAGCCTGTGAGAAATCTGCTACATAAAGGCAAACATGGGGAAAAAGTCCCACAAATCCCACAGATGCCACCCCAGGACAATCACAACTGAGGATAAGAACATCCAGCAGTAGGTCTTTTCAAACACTCTCTACAATCTCCAGATTTTGCTCTTGGAAAAAAAATCAGGTGCTAAAAATGTTGAGTTTAGGATTTGCCAAGAACACACTGTAATCTCAGGGCCATGACTTTAGGACATCACAATCCAAGCTGTATCTGTGCTACCCACCAGAGCACATCTGAACCGCCTTTTCTGCAAACTACAGATCTAGATAGCACAGCGCAGGTTAGACTCTAACTTTCTTTACTTTCTTTTGGTGCTGGGTACAATACTGTGATACAGTTTCACAGGAGTGAATGCCTTTGAAACTGGAATGCAAGATGAAACCTTTATTCAATTTCAGAATTCATAGACTGAAGATGAAAGGGAACATGACATCACTCAAGCACATGTCACATAGACAGCCAGAACAAGCACAATGCTCCTTCAGTACCAATGCAGACGACTATTTTCTTTTAGAGGAAAATGAAATCTCATGTGTTTTACAGGTCTTACAGTATGAAATGCCTTTAATAACATTGGTTTTGAACTGGCTTTAATCAGTAATGTCTATCAGTTCAATCCATTAGACCATCTCCCAAAGATGAGACATCCACATCCCAGGGCCAAGTCTTTGATGACCTCAGAAAAGAAACCAAGGATAGATTGATGTGGACAACAAGCTGTCCCACTTAACCCTCTACACTAAAAGAACAGGAATATTGATATGGTGTATTACTACTAAAGCTTGGTCTAGGGATTTGAAACCTATCTCTATTGGGAAACATGGGTTTAGTTTTAAAGGATGTCATTTCAGAGTTTCCCAGTAGCGTTACAAACTGCCGTGTTTGGATTGAGCGCACAAAACCCCATTACTAAGAGTGTCCCTGTCTTGTTTGAGTCATTGCAATTTTTTCCATTCTGTCATTACCCAATTATTCCAGACATGATGTAAGTATTTTGCCAGGGGATTTGGGAGTCAAAATGTTGCTGTTGTTGTCATCCTTATCCTGGGTGCCTGAATTTTCCAGACAAAATAAGCAGCTGAGGGTATTAGAGTTCCTCTGTAGAGAGAGAAATAATCTGTAAGAACTGCCAGTGTGCTCCAAGAAAAACAAACAAATGGTAAAAGTCTAATTATATTTACCCAAATTCCAGCTCATTTCCATGTGAAATGCTGGTTTTTTTATTCACATAATGAGTAGAAGAATGTTTCATCTGCTGTCCGATGTCATCACAGTATACAAAAATTTATTTGCATTCTAACACTGCACTCAGGGCCACTACAGGACGCTAAAGCTCAACTTGACTGGCTCAAATTTGCCTTGGTTATAACCACTGGAAACTACTCACAGGTGTAGGTGTACAAGTACTATCTTCACTATTGATAAGCAAATAAATTACCTGCACTGGTAAAATTTTCCTGAAGTTATCTCATTGAAAAAGCAACTCATACTTTACAGCAAATGGTTATAAGTGGGGGAAAACCCAATGCAGACAACATTTGGACTTCTACATGTGTTTTTGTGAATGGCACTGAATCTTGTAAAAAATTACATTGTTCATTAATGCCATCCGGGAATGGAAGGTTATGGCTGATGATCTGCCACTTCCCTAAGCAGTGCCCCATCCAAAGTACAGTATATTTCTACATGGTACTGCAAACCTGTAAAGAATAAAGATTCTTGGGTCAGTTCCTTATACTGAAAAGCCATTGATGGGGATGTTAGTTAAAAGGCTTCTTTAGTGATTCACTAAAATTTGTCAGTAGATGTAGCATAAAGGGAACAGGTCTTGGGATTTTGATGTTCTCTCCATCTTGCAGATGATTTCTGTAGGTCAAGGCACAAGTAAGGTCAAACTGTTACTGATTTTATGTGCCTATTTATTAAGCTACTCAGATTCCAGAATTGTTAATTTGGCACCAAAAATAAATTCAATATAGAAAATGAGGTTAAGAAAAGGTCATATACAGCATTTTATTCCAGCATTTTTATTTTTGTTCAACATTCTGACAAGGGATACTCTGGGTTCAATGCCCTGAAACCTCAACGTTACGCAAGTAGGTTTGAACTCCAAGCCAGCAGCTTGGTGAAACTGTTGAACTTTTAACCTAACGTGTCTTCATGAAGAATGGATATTTGGAAAGAGTTCTGCTAAAGGATTTCAGATTGTTTTCTGTGTGTATTTTTAAGTGGCATCCAGATAAAATATATTTTCTGGCTGCTGTAATATTTACAGGAGGAGACTTTACACCAACACTGAAAGCTGGTTTAATAGCTGTGACTTACTGCTTTAGGTTTAAGGGCTGCTAAGTGTTTTATGGCATTAGAGTGCACAAGGCTTTGTCTATATTTAGGTCAGATTCCAGAGTTGATAGTGTGACTGACAAAGGCAGTGATCAATTTGAGTACTTGAAAAGAAAAACCAGCCACCTCCCTTGCATATGCTTTTGGCCAACTACAGTGTGTTGCAAAGAGTGCAGTAAAAGAAGGGACAAATATTCTAAAATACCCAAACGTGAGGATCTGCTTTACAGAGCAACACATACCCACAAGGTACAGAGCATGTGGTACACAAGGGTGTGGTGCCTGTGCCAATCATTACCAACTCTATTCTGTCACCTTGTCAGGACTGCTGATAGCCAGTTCTAGTCTCCTGGATTCTCACATTAAGAGGTCATGGCCACATCAAGACCCTTTATTGCTCACGATTATGAAAAGTTTAAGTACTGGAATATATCTAGGGAAGATTTCCTACAACTGTAGCTGACCAGCACATTGTCCTTCTCCAAGCTTAGCTGTTTGCTCAGATACCCAAAGAAAACTGCAGAGAAGCTGCATACAGTAAATTTTTGGGTAGTCATCTCCAGAATTATGTCTCCAGCAAGTCAATAGCCTGCCCAGCTTCTCCAGCTTCTGAGTCCAAGTTGCTTACATGTCATTGACAAAGATTTGAGCACACTCTACATAAAAACAGCAGTATAAAATTCCCTCAGCTCTCCAAGACAGCTGCATACTACAGGAATAAAATAAAACCAAACAAAAACAACAACAAAACAAAACAGCCTTACTTCTAAATGGCCACTTGATCCGTGTACATACTCCTTAGGTATGATTCAAAAAAAAGGCCCATTGTAGAAAAATAGAAGTCTACCCTCTATTAGAGAAGGAACGTCTTCTTTATCCCTTTAGGGCTGTGAAAATTATTGTTATATCCAGTGATGTATGTCTTTGCAGAGCATGTGCCAATATCACTGCTTGCTGTCTGTATTTCAGTAGAGCACTTGCCGCAGTTTTTTTTTGTTTCATCTTTTGGAAGCATATTTAAAAAAGTACTTAAAATCAATATTTTTTTTCCTGCATCCTAGATCTTAAATTTATGGATGGAATACATACAAATAAAGATAGTTGGCAGTCACACATTGCCTCCCACAACAAGCTCAGGTCTTGGCTCTGCTGCCCAGGTCAGGCAGGGACATTTATAAGATAAAGATTGAAAATGCTTCCATCCTCATTTTCTACATGTTTTAGAGAAGGTACAGACAACCAGCACCAATATCTTTCCAGTAACAAGAAGTAGCAGCAACAGTTGGTCCTCCACCTGCCCAAAACCCGATTTGAACAAGGAAACACTCTTAATTTTCACACAACACTTTGCACCTACCTTCTACCAAAATAAGTGGGAATTGCAAAATGTCAGAAGTTCTGAAACATCAAGACTAACTATATATTTGGACTGGATGGAAATCCAAGTAGAAATTCATTATATATAACCCAACCATTTGCATTTAAGATGTCATCTTATCACTAATTTTTAACTATTGGCTGTTGGAGCAGTAAATATAAGATGAAAATGGCACTAATACTACTGAATCCCCATGTTTTACTTCTCCTCCCCAGGAGAGGGGAAGTTTCTTGTAACTCATGTTACAAGAAAAGGGTTCACCACACTACCATAGTGCCTGACAATGCCTGGAACAGAGAAGTGGCTCCATCTCCAAATCTCTGAGAAGATAAAGTAGCAGATGTATAATGCAAACACTGAGCCCACAGCACTGAGACACTCTTCAGAGTGACCTCTTCCCTAGTGTTTGTTCGGTCTATACCCTAACATTAGTCAAAGACAGCTTGCAAGAAGTATGGCTACTACCCAGAAAGTGTTCTTAGGGATGAGTTTACAGTGTTATCAGTTATTAACTGCACAAAGCTCCACTGGGATAACCCCAGAATTAAACAAGTTAAGCAATGCAGTTCTTGAGAGGGGAGTTGGTATGAGAAGTTTTTTTTAAAGAACGTTATTTTGTTTCCAAGAAAAAAACGGTCTTTAGACAGAAGCGAGTCCACAAGGTCTCCGAATATCCTGTTCATGCTGAGATTTCAAACACAGGCAAAAATTTTCTACATTTTTAAGAGGTCATGCATGATAAGGAAACAATTCATCTCTTACAGGGCCTCATAATAGCACTACTAACTCCTCTTAATTCCCAGACCACATTTCGTATCCATATCAATATTGCAAGACGCATTGCCAGCATCTGTTGGAATACTGCTACAGCAGGAGTTTCTCTCCAATCAAATTGCAATTGTATGACTACATGGTGAACAGTTTTCAGTCATCAAATCTCTGCAAGATGACCAAGTCAGGTGCTCATGGTATAAGTTCCCTCCAAATGAAAACAGTAATAGTAAATTTTAGTTCTGGGACTCAATCCACACTGAGAAGCAGTTCTGTCTTGTTCATTTATCAGAGAGAAACCAACACTGACAATATTTTGGAAATGAGATCTCTTTGCCCCTTCTAACTTGTCACTCTGGACCAAAGATAGCAATTCTTTAAGGAATGGAATGAGTATCTCTAAGGACCAAAATTTGAGCTTGAACTATTAAATAACTGAATAGATGGAAACCACTTTTCACGGTAAATGGAGCAAAGGGCAAGAGGAAAAATCATTTCTAGCTGGAAGGATGCTGTGCTCTGTGGGGGTACTGTAGCAAGTCTCGTGCTGTGGAACGACCTTGGTGTAGAGGTAATGCCAGTGGGTCAGCCAGTCAATAGTTCAGACAAGAAAAAAAACAAGTTATGCCTTTGCACTGGGTTCTTAAAATGTTTAGACTGAAGTCACTCCAGAAGTAATATCTTCCCTATCAGATACTGAGTCTTGTATTCTGTAAAACAAATCATTTCAGACCTTTGCCAGGGAATCCCCTCAAATCATGTTTATGTAGGGAAAGTCAGTAGGTAAAGGAAAAAAAGGGGGAAAAAGAAAGAAAAAAGAGCAATATTTTATCTTTCTCTTCAGAAGACTACTGGAAAGTTTACTCAAAATTCTGTTCATCTTATCAAGACAGTAATTTCAGGGTGAACATGCTATTTGAATTAGGTTATGGAGACTTTACAAGAGCCTTTCATTCCTCAGATGAGTGAACAACATACATTCCCTATATAGTTTCATCTCTATGGGTGTAACAGACTCCTATTAATTCCAATGGAAACATGTAACCTGGTAGAACAAGAGAACAACTCTTCCAAACAGAACTCAGATTCAGCTCATTTCTGATGAAATGTCCCTCCTAGGATTGTGCCAAGAGGGGATCTGAGATTTTTGGGTTTTGTAGTCCCCAAAATATTTCATTTTTCCAAAAGCCTTTTTAGCAAAGTCAAAGTACAGTATACAAATCATCATTTCCGGACTCTTGGGGAATGTACTCCAAGTCATATACAAATTTCACTAGGGGCTAGTATGAACCTGTCATTAAAAAAAAAGGGAAAGAAAATCCCATGCTGTGAGAAGCAAAGTTGATAGAGAAACCTTCTTCTTTCAGTAACTGAGATTTAAAATGAATGGTTAGATTGAAGATGAAACAGTTTTTCAGTCCAAATGAAAAGCTGTTTTCTTCACTTCAAGAATTGGCCACTGCAGTGAGGCAGAAAGTTACGTCTAAACTAGTGGTAATACCTCGCATTGGAACAAGAAAGCATACACATAATTGATAAGTGTTGCATGGAACTCTTGCCAGGCTGAATGTACTCAAAATAGGTTTAGTTTTCAACCTTAATTCCAATCTGTGAAAAAGCAACATATGTCATATGTCAGTAGTGGTTGTATGCTTCTGCTCACTTCTGTTCTTCCCCTTAAACGTTCCTTGCCCAGGAACATTCTTCCATGCTGCTCAATCAAGTTGCCTCAAATTAGAAAGAAAGTGAAGGTAGAGTTATCATTGCTTCTGACACCACCAAGCAGAAACTGTTCTCAAGCTGTGCAGAAATCAAAGCTTCCCTTTCTCTCCAGGCCCTGAGCAGTGAGCACCTTTACCACCCAGTACCAGAGTGAAGATTTGTGCATCGTGGACTGCACTGCAACAACCTTCAGCTTTCTCCATCCTGCATCCCCATCACCATGGCCAGCAAAGATCCAGCTGTAGCTCGCTCACTATTCCTACTCACCCATAGATTTTTCACATGGCACAGAGCAGCAGCAGATAAGCAGCGCTCACTCTGGAGAGGATAACTGAAGACAAAACTCACAGGTGAAAGTGACTTTGGATGCAGATTTTTACCCTACTGATTGAAGAACCTATTTGAATATGCCAGTGTTCTGCACGTCTCTCAGATGGCTTCAAAGAAACATTTTATGTTCTTGTTCCTATTTGCAGATTCTCTTCATCAGCTATAGCTTTGGATCCCATCAGAAAAAAATGCTTTTCACTTGTCTACCACTTCTGAGACAGCCCCAAAGAAATAAGCTAAAGCTAGAACACTAACACTCAGGAGATGCTCAACAACTACACAAGGTATTCAACATCAGCCATCCACAAAAAAAAAATATATGCATTCACAACCCAAGACATTGTCAGACAGTTAGTGAATAGTAAAACAATGTCCTCTTCCTGTTCTGTGGGTCAGTTAGCTCCCACAAATAACTGATGAATAATCATGTTAAAAATAGATAACAGGTTTAACTGGTAGAACATATGTTTTAAGTTCAACTATTGAAACATGAGTCAAAATTCTAAGCTTCTTTCACTGGTTTGGTCATGTATCCCTCATTTTCAGTGCAAGGTGTTCTCCACAGTAAATGCTTTCAGGCTCACAAAACCTCAATTCAGTTCCTTCCTTCCTTCCTTCCTTCCTTCCTTCCTTCCTTCCTTCCTTCCTTCCTTCCTTCCTTCCTTCCTTCCTTCCTTCCTTCCTTCCTTCCTTCCTTCCTTCCTTCCTTCCTTCCTTCCTTCCCTCTCTGAAACTAATGAAATAGCCTGCATCAATCTGGACTTATTCCATCCAAATCAAATTCCACTGACTGCTATTTTAGCAAATAGCCCACCTTAGTTCATGCTCTCTGCTCCTTGTAGACAAAGAAGATTTGCAATCCATTTTAGAAATAATCTGCTAGAATGAATTCCCTTCCGCTAATTTTTATTAGAGCATTGCAAGCACAGGTTTACACACCTATTTACTATCTTCTTCCAGTCAAGAAAGTACTTTGGTAAGGAAATTTAAAGATAGAGGGTCTAAACGAAAGCTTTACTGTGATCCACATCACTATCTCTCTCCCATTTCCTTGTTCCCATTCCTATCACCAGACAGAACAAAAGCCTACAATGTTTTTATAAAAACACCAAAAGTAACTGGTATGAAAACACGTACAGCAAGCTTATTTCACGTTTATTGGCTTTCCTCCAACATTTTGGATGCACAGCCCCACTGGGGTCACAGTGCTAAAATTTTCCTTAAACAAGTCCAACTCAAAGGTCCAGGCCTCTTGTTCTCTTTCTGTATTACCTACATCCCAATATTCTTGAAAGAAAATAGAATTCATCTAGTACAGAAAATAATAACCATGTGTATGTACATCCCTCTGTACTGAGACCTCTCCTAGCCTGGCCAAGCTATGCCATGGCTTCCTTCATCAATAAAGTTTCCCCAGCACTACCTAAAGAGAATTGCACAAAGCTGCAAAGGTAACTAACTGATTTGGCTCATCAGATCCAAAAGTTGGTGAGGATGCAACTTGAAAGTTTTTAAACAAGCTCAGACAGTTGTTCAGTTGTTTTGAAACAATGTCAGAATAGCTGGAGTATCTTGGTGTCTTCAAAGCCTGAATGAGACGAGACAAAGGTCAGGGTTCCCTCAAGTGTTACATTCCACAATGGTTTTACACATACAGAGCCCAATCTCAAAATGCTCCCATGCCTCATTTTATGCTTCAATCCATTTTTTTTTCTGTTAGGAGGACATTAGAATCCCAAACCACACATTTTATTCTATCCATCATTAAGAAAAAGGTATACTTTTGGTCTGCAAAGGGGTTTAAAGAGGACATTTAGAAGCAGTGAGTACTACCAAGAATCTTTTTCAAGGCCTATCTTCTTGGCCCCAGAAGCCAAGGGAAAGCAGAAGAAAGGGAAAGTGCAAGAACATGGTTCGCAGGCTGGATGTAACTATAAATCCTCACAACTGCTGCTGTTGCTTTTGATACAAGGCTATATCAGCCAGGTAGTCAGCTCTTAAGAAAATGTTGCAATATGGATCTCAGCAGTTGAGGTTGGACGAGGCCTCTCAAAACTGTCTAGTCTGACCCCTCTGCTCAAGCAGGGTCAGCTACAGCAAGTTGCCTAGGACCATGTCAATTTGAGTTTTGAGTATTTACAAGGATGAAGTCACAACTTTTCTGGCCAGCCTGTACCAGTGTTCAGTCACTCTCACAGTGTAAAAGTTTCTTGTGCTCAGATGGAATTCTCCATGCTTCAATTTATGCTCATTGCTTCTTGCCTTGTCACTGGGCACCATTAACAAAGAGTGCATCTTTGTTAATCTGAGGGTAAGATTTCTCAAAACCCTTCTTATGAGCAAAACCCCTGCTCTATATAATTGTTTAGAGGACTTACTTCTGTGTACAGATCTAGATTAGTTGTATGATAAGAAAATACTGCAGAAAATCTGGCAAGCTGGTGCCTGCTAATAAGAAGAACAAGCTGCAGAACAAAGATACATGCATTGAAGAGGTATTTTAGAAATAAAAACACCACAAATTCATTATAGGTCCCCACATCACAAAAATTCGGACAAAGTGTCAATCGGACAAGAAGGCAAATTGTCTGTTCACAGATTGCTACTCCACTGCAGTGGGCATCTGACCTCTCCTTTCTCAGAACCAAATATTAATGACAACATAATTTTGTCCTAAACATTAAAAGTTGTGAATCCCCAGACTATTTAATGTCAATAGAAGCAGTCTTACAGAAAAGCTCTTGACTGGTAATGCTCATCAAACTGTTATTTCCCAGTTCTCATACCATCCACAGCATAGACATTATCCCTGCATAACACAAACATAAGCAGTAAGAAACACAATGGACATATACAGCTACTGGCTTCCATACCAGGCAAGACCATACCTATTGCACCGGCTTGCTCCAAGACATTCCCTAGACATGCTAGTCTACAATTTCATTACTTCACTGCTTGGGTATAATTCTTCATAACTGGAGATGATCTAAATTAAAAAACAAACAAACAAACAAACCAAAACAAAAAAAACCAAACAAATAAACAAAACCAAACAACCTTCAACAAAGCCTTGGTTTGGCTTTCAATTCTCCAGAAGTTTAGAGCTTTGCAGAATTGTTCCTTTTGTATGCCACAGCTGCTTGCACTGAGACTTTAGCCACAGCAGGACTGCTAACCACTACCATCCAATATTTGCCCTTTAGAAGATTTTCAAGGCAAATGCTTAGAAAGTAGTTAAATTCAATTTTTGTAAGCAAAACCTCCAAAAAAATCCTTTCCCTGAGGTCAAGCCCTGTTCCCTGAGGTTTGCTTGCTGGCAGGGCTTCTCCTGAGCCTGTTATGTGGAAGATGAGGAATCTGAATGATTTCCTTCCTGCTTAGTGCCATGTAACTCCTCAAACATCTGAGAGTTTATGTACTCGGGACTGTCTCCACAGAAATCTGTCTGAAAATCACAGCTTTCCAGTAGCAAGATTCACTCCCTCAAACTCTCCATCCTATACTACCTTCTAACTTTATTTTCTTGCATATGGTTTTCCCAAAACACACCAGGTACTGTGTGCTTCCTCCCAACCTGGTCTGAAGGAAAGGATATTAACTCCCACACCAATGCATCAGTCCTGCAGATAAAGACACTCCCCATGAGACATTGAAATGAAACACACTTTCCAAACCATCATGTGCTAACTTGTCCCTGACTTGCCACCCTTCTGCACCACATACATTGTCTATCATATAAGCCTTCAATAAAGCCTTAGGGTCATGTCTTTTTCATAATATTTTAAAAAACAGAAGGGTTTCCATTGAAGACAGCTTGATTTTTATCTATGAAGACATAAAATACAGGGGAAAAAAACCCTAAAAGCAGTCCTTAAACTTCAGGTTATCCTAAAATATGGCTGCCTTACACCAGAAAAATAACAGGGCCCACAAGCACACTCCGAGCTGGATGTTCTCTCTCTTCAGGCAGTCCTTTACCATGCAGCTGCTTGGTCTCTTTCAGAATATTTGCCTGCTACACTACACTCGGGAGATACTGTGAGTAAGACTCCTTCCAGCAAAATTGCCCAAATTCCCTCATGAAATTAGTCCCTGAAGAGTAAGAAGGGTTCAGTACAACACAGTTCTAAAGACTTAGCTGAAATAATGTCTGCAAAGCCAGGTAGCCTGGCTTCTCCAGGTTGTACGGTGCCCTTCAGGGCATTCATTCAAAACAGGGATTAATTGAAGAGAACATCTCAATTAGTTGATGCTTTTTCTGTTATCTGCATGCCATGAAAAGAACATTTTACTATTTAGAGGAAATCCAGGAAATCCTTTCCCTAAATGCACTGATCTTATCAGTCTGCTCTGCAGCCTAGCCTTCTTCACCACTGTCACTTGCAAACGAGGATTATACATATTATCTGTAAACTTAACTTGACATGGGTGTACAAGACAAATAATTAGAATTTAATTTTAAAGACAGATTGGCCATTGCCATCAAAAGCAGATTTTCACAAGACTACCCAGACTATCTCAGCACAAAACAGGAGGCAAATTTCGACATTTAGGAAGTTTTGGCAGTTTAGGAGAAAGAACTGGCTTGAAAAAGAAAAAACACATTCATCTGGAAAAGAGGCAAGCTATTTTAATTTTAGGAATTCTATAGATGCTTTTTGAGATTTTTTTAAATTTTTTTAAGAAAAAACTGCATTTCACCTTTCATCTGTGTCATTTCCCCTTCTGCTGAACTCAAAAGAAATAAATAGAATACAGAAAAGAATTTAGAAAAAATATCATTGTCGATTTCATAGCATTCAGCAGCATTAAAAATAATAAAAATGAAACAGTTACAAATAAATACATGTTTCTGGTGTGATTTATCACAGATTTTGAAATAGGAAGCTTGTAAGAATGTGAAAATACTTGGGAAACTATGTTTTCTTCAAATTTTGGCAGTTCTGAGAACTGACCTTTTCATGTGAAAATCTTAATGGAAAAATTTGCACAAGACATGTCAAACTCTTTCAAAAGTCTAACCACCAGTGTCGGTAAGGGAGATGAACACTTACCAAGATCTAGTCTGTCTTCTCAGAACAGTCACTCAAACAGCCAAGTGAATATGCTCTCCAGCTTCAGCACCTGTAGGCTATTACCAGCTGCAGTCCTTCAGCAACAGCAATCATGGTACTCTACCCCTGAGCTGACTAGGCCCTAACTAGGCTAGTTGTCTTGTGCCATATTGTACAGGGGGAAAAGTAACAGTGCATATCCATCTGACCTGCTGGACAAGTGAGTAGTCAAGGATCCTTTCTTTTTTTGAGGAATTTGGACAGTATAATGCTTGGGGTGGGGGAAGTTTAAAAATATCATAAAAACAAATGCACATTAATGCCCTGTATCAATCATTGCCAAAGGGACAGCAAAGCAGGAATGTCCAGCTGTGTCCACAACATATTATGCTGCCTTTTAGATCTGCTCAGCAAACAAACAAAACAAAAAAGAAACATACCATGATTTTAAGGCACATGTGGAAGTCACTGCACATTGGAACATAGCTAGTTCAGTGGCACTGGGCAGTGATAAGGTGATAAAAGCAATGCATATGTTAGCTGGACAACAAGTGAATACATGCTGGAAGTATGAAGGATGTGAAAAAAGGCAGTGCAATGTTCTTGCTTCAGGTTTATTTGGCTTCCATTGGCCTCAGTGAGACTTAAACTCACAAATATGGTCATCAGTCTTACAAACTATAAAGCTGAAAGGGTTGTACCAATCAGCTAGGCTGGCTTCATGCATAGCACAAGCTGCAGGATTGCCATAAATTAATTCCTGCCTGAAGAGGAATATAACTTTTCAATAGTCATCTCATTTGATTTAAAGATTTCCAGCAGTAGAAAATCCACTACAAACCTCAAGAAACTCTCACTTTAGAAATTTGTGGATCATCTGCCAAGTTTCAATTCCCAGAGCCTAGGCCCCGAGTTACTTTTCTTAGATTGAAGAGTGATATTGTTAAATGTTCTCTGCATAGCTAATTATAAATTATGATTACCAAGTCACCTTTTAAGCACCTCTATAAATAATTACAGGATAAGCTTTTGAATGTCATCCATCAATAACCAGGATTAATCAATGACAAATTCAGTAACCTTCCATTTACTCTGGTGCAGTCTGTCATATGAACAATGATAACATAAAAAACATCTACCTCTTGGATAGAAAGAGTTATTCATGTTTAAATAAGAAGTTATGTCTCATGGCAACCTGGCAAGACAGAAGGATATCACAATGCAGGTATGAAGAGAATCATGGTTTGCTTAAGATCATATAGTAAGTAGGTGCAGAACCCAGAGTAATGCCAGTTAATTCTGATTTTAAACCCTGGCCATTGTTCACAATGTCATCTTCCTACACAACACAAGATAGGAGCTACTCTAAAATAAAAATCACATCCGGGAATCTCTCCAGATATAGAGGAAAGTTTTTGAGCTATTTGCATGCAACTGGAAGTAACATAGAAAAGGATCTTGCTTCCTGACTCTTTTGAAGCATAGAAAACATACCAAGCAAATGAAAGTCTTGTGCCTGCACCCACAGCAGGCCCCCTCACAGATTCTTTTTCTTTTGCAACTGCAAGTGTGCTTGGCAAGACCAGTTTCAGCAGCCTACTGAGGCTTTACTATCTATTTGATTTCTAAGAAATAAGTAGGTAACAAATTCTCTTAATTCCAATTGTCTGTCCACAAATTCCAGTTTGCTAATGTAAATACCAAAAAAGAAACACCAACTCAACTTTAAAAACAAAATATTTGGAAGTCAGTTTCCCTTCTTCACTAGCTGCCAAGAGCTGAGTTCAGGGCTCTGTGCTTCTTGAGTTGATGAAATCATTAACACCTATAGCATCATCAGGTATGTAACTCTGCCCTCAGGATTTTGTAAGTAATAAGAAACTGGTGTTAGTTTCACCTTTAAAATCAGTTCCAAGTAATAAATTTCCAATTTCAGATCTGTATGGAAACCCAGCCCAAACAGCATAGCAGAGGTACAATTCAGAGCACTTTGTTCAAAAAGTATCAACACTGGAAACCATGCCAGCAGGATGCTCGCAAGAACAGTCAGAGATGCCTACCATAAAATTATGCCTTGCTGCAAAATGCGTTCAGCAGAATGTGTGGAGAGTTACTACAAAAAACAGCATGCAACACTCACAGCACAGCACAGAAAACTTGATTCATTTTCTCTTTAGCCAGTGCTTTTCTTGCTACAGATGCCAGACCAAGACTTAGGGAGACCTTGTGTGGCAACATCAGGCAGCAGTCAGCCAGTCTGGAAACTAGACAGCCAGTGTGAATTACAGGGTCTGTACGTATTTAGCAACTTCAATAAAGGACCCCTTTTATTTTCATTACAACAGAGTTCTGTCTTTGCTACTACAAGGGACACTACAGCAGAGGCATTAGCAGCTGCTCCTTGGAAGTATCAAGGTCTTTTAGTAGGATAAAAGTGGGGTGCAGCCTGCTTCTCAGCGATGTGAGTTTCAAGTGATCCACAGCAAATGGCAATAGCTTTGCTGTGGCTCACCCTCTTTTTCCCCAAACACAATAGGAACCATCCTATGCGGGTTGTACATGCTCCTTTCCATTTTCATGGGGTAGAGAGCCAGTACTGGAAGCTCAATACTGTCCTCATTCCCTTAATTTATCTAGGTCTGCCTGAGAGAAGCACAGCTGGCTTTCTAGTGCATCAAACCACTTAAACCAACAACTCCCTGACTATTGTGTCTCCATGCCCTCTGGGCTTTATGACTGGAGCAAGAGATGCTACATGGCCATCTCTCAGCTACTTTCATATTCCTCAGCTGAATTCACTCTTGTGTTATAAGACACAGAGAAAAATAAATACCTCAGTAATAAGCTGCTGTTTATTCTATACACATTTCAAGCTCAAGACAAACTGTATCTTTCATACTGTTAGGATGGGGTGCACAGAGCATCCTAACATAGCAAATATCTTGCAAGTTGCTGCCTATATTGATGCACTTTTTTTTGGATACTAGTGCTCTGTTTTGTTACTCCCTGTAAACGTACATCATATACCCTTCCTGAAAAGGCCACCCTCTGACACGTGGTCCAGTGGACTGCTAGTACTGTATGTCAATCCTCTGTAAAATTCACTTCCCTGTGTCCTACCAATAGGCCAGGAGTCCAGGATTCTCAGTCATTTCCTGTCTCTTGGATTAGCATCCAACGATGTCCTGTTTACATTTCATGGCTGTGGTGGAAATAAACACCATAGTGTCAGGACATTCCATCAGCGGGATTCCGGCACAACCATGCTGGGCTGTGAGCAGGATGCTGAACCAAGTATAGTTTTTGTTTTTACAAAAAACTTTTTGTTTTACCTTTTTTCCTCTTCCTTATACTTCCATTATCTAACTGAAATATCATAAGATCCCTTCTAGACAGTCAGGTCATGCAAGTAGTGAACATGCTGAACGGGTCTTTACAATTGCAAAGATGCTAAATCAAGGGAATTAGCAAGCAATCAAATAAACACAAGCAGCAAAGAAGAGGTACTGGATCACACAAAGGATTTTATTTCTTCAGTAAATAAAATGCCAAAGCAATAATCATCCTTCCATCTGGCAGATGACAAAATTGTGACATGGAGAAGGCAAAGCCATTTCCTAGTTAGATGATTAGAAGGACTAAATTCTGCTGTTAACTATGGCAGCAGTAAAATTGAAGATAAGAACAATTGAAATTAATTAATTTTGACTCAATTATATCTCACCTACTTAAATAGCAATACTTGAATAATCAGAGGAGACATAATAAATGTATCTGCTACTAAATCTCAACCAAGAGAGGCTTCTTTTTATTTAAATAGGTTTCCAGATTAAAAACCAGCCTGTTAGCAAATAGGCCATGCTGTGTTGTGATTAAAAACTCTGTTTCTCCCCCCAGCAATGTACAAACAAATGCTGTCTTCTCCATTTTAATCAGACTATTAAATGTAAATTTTATGGAGGAGGATACAAACTTGAGACATACAAACTGTATGGCTACTAAGGACAGGCTGAGCGCTCTGAAAACAACATTTTCTATGAGGCATTGCATCTAACATCTTTAAACTGAAAGAGGGGCGATTTAGATTAGATATTAGTAAGAAGTTCTTTATTGTGAGCCTGGTGAGGCACTGGAACGAGCTGGCGAGAGAAGTTGTGCATGCCCCATCCTTGTCAAGTGTTCAAGGCCAGGTTGCATGGGGCTTTGAGCAATCTGGTCTAGTGCAGGGTGTCCCTGATCATGGCAAAGGGGTCGAAACTAGATCATCCTTAAGGTCCCTTCCAACCCAAACCATTCTATGATTCTATCACAGAATGACAGAATGGTAGAGGTTGGAGTGCACCTCTAGAGATCATCTAGTCCAACCACCCTGCTAAAGCAGGTTAATCTAGATCAGGTTGTACAATTCTGTGACTCTATCATCTCTTAGAATCAGAGAAAACAAACAAAGGAAAAATATACCAAGCTTGTATAGTCTGTATACTCTGTGCAAAACCACTGTGCTGGACAATATGCTGTTAAGTGATTACTTCAATCTAGATTTCAAATGTTGCCATTTTATGCGTAGTAGAGCTACTATACAGGTATTGATCCTTGAGGGTATACAACTGGAAACCAGAAGTTTGTCCCATTGAAATTAATACCTGCTGTTGAGATTGAATGGAAATGGCTCCCTAGCACTTGTGTAAGATTCTCATCTCCAAGTTGCAATCCAGACTAGACTTGTCTTTAAGACAGTTTTGTACAATGATTTTGTCACACAGGTATCTCACTTACTAAGAGAGATAGCCCTGAAGCCTACTTGGAAATCCCAGCAACTGTGATGAGAGCTACAGTTCACTCTCTAAATAAAGCAAGGGAGATAAGACTTGTGCCTCAGGCTTGCAATGGTCTCCTTCCCCACTTCTGGGTGTCAGCTGTTAGCTGCTGTTCATCAAGTGGACTATACCTTCCAGATGCCTTAATGTGACAAGGTAATGCTTCAGGTACCACAATGCTACGCTGAACATTTTCTGTTCCGTGAAATTTGTTCCAGAAGAAATGTATGGAAGTCTAAACCTCACCACATTTAGACCATGATGCCAGACTCACCCTTTTGTCCAAAGCATAGTGTGAACTCTAGACTCAGAACCCCCTGGCGCTTTTCCATGAGCTGTATTTTTCTTTCTCCTTGTCCCTGAAGTTTACAAGCACATTGTTGGAGGCAAGTAGGTAGTACTGGTGCTTTTGCTTCCCCTATTTGGGAAGTCGATGATTTAAACCATGTGCACACAGCAAAATCTCAGCAAGGACATTATAAAAGCATGTAACAATGTAGTGGCTGCTGGCAATCAATGGGGAAAAAAGTAGAGAGGAGGAGTTTATTGGGTCTTGGGCCAGCTCCTAATGGATAAGCTTCTACATCACAAAACCAAACACTGCAGCTGCCACTAATCACACCAATAGGTCACATCCCCAGACAGTCAAGCAGTCAATGGACTGACTGACTGAGCTGCTCTATTCCAACATGCTTCCACAGGAAGCTGGAGTGCACTGGCAGGACAGGATGTAAGCAAATTTGATGTGTATTGCCCACACTTTGCCTGCCACTTTAGCATCTTTAACAAATACTACATTACCTTTAAAAATAATCAGTGGGCCCAAGCTAAAAATAAAGTGCAAGCTGGCTTCCATAAGAAAGCAACTGAGCCAATACCATTTATAGTAATACGACGTGTCACTGAATAGCATCATTTGTATAAATACACTGAAAGCCGGACATGAAATAACTGGTTAACAGCTCCCTAATCACAAGGGCTTCCTTTGCTACACATTTTTCCTATTTATCCAATGGCTTCTGTTTTATATCTAGTTTGCTAATGGAAAGAGGGGAAGAGGGTGGGGGGGGATGGAAATTGGCCTAAACTGATCCAGCAGATGCACAGGGTTGGGGCCTCAAACACTGGCTTCTTTTCTGCAAACACCAAAGGGCAGTGGGGGAGAGACGTTTTGACAAAATTCTTTCTCAGCAGCAACTACTGCAGAAACACATTTCCCTCTGTTTGGAGCCACTCAAAATAACGGCAGCTCAAATGCCAGAAGAATATTTTGTGCTTCCTGCATTCAGAAGGAGAAAGAGATGGGAAAATACTGATGAAAGTTCCTAGTATGGTGGTCTCAAAACAGCAGTAGAAGGCTTAGGAAAAAAAATAGTGCACTCTCATAAAGAAAGCAAAATAAAACCAGCCCAAAAATATTTGTCCTTTAAGGATCCTGAAGTGGTTTACAATCATGCATAGGAAATGCATTATCTCTGCTCATTTTCTAGGCTACACAGACCATTCAGATTTTTAAAACAAGTCTGTATACCTAATCTCTCTGCCAGGAATCCCTTTGTAAGTGTGACCGCATGCAGCACAAGCAGCTGCTACCATTTCGGCCTGTACTAAAATAATTAAACAAAACATCCTGAAGCATATTGATTACTGTGTCTACACTTCTTAGAAGGCAGGATGCCAAAGCATGTTGATACCTGTGCACTGCCATGGTGGACATCTTGCTTTGTGTCAGGGAATAGAAAGATGCAGAGAATGAGAGGAGGCTTCACACTGTCCTGAGACCATGAAGCCATGAAACCAGCAAGGGACTCATCATCTATACAAAACTTCATCCACCTTTGCTTTGTCCATTTTAATTTAAGCTGCTCAATAAATACTCAGTGTTTTTAATCTACAAGGGTGAGGAGAGGGCACTGTATATACAAGCAGAATGTGACCACAAGAGTTGTCCAAACTCAAGTCAGTAGCAGACCCAAGAAGCAAATATCTGCCTTGCTTTGTCCATGAGGCCTTTAGCTCCAGTGAACAAAGTTTTCCTTATTCACAAAGTCTCACCTATTCCTGTACTGCAGTACTAGCCCCAGAAATAGGCATGTAAACCTCCTGTGCTAACCAAGCTGTAAACATCTTCACACCAAAACTATGCCTACATTAATGAGTCCTTGTTGTCCACTGTCAGCATCTAAAGGGACTTAGCTTTTTGTGTTGTGATCACTTATGCTCATTTCCTAGTGAATTGTCAAGAATTCGTCTATCTGGAAGGGAAGAAAAAAGACTGGTGACAAATAGAAGAGGGCTAGTGGCACTGAATTAATCTTACCTATATTCTCACTGCAGTGTGGGCAGGTTCTGGCCTGTAACCTATATCTGTAACTGCTTAGAGTAGGCTATGCTTAAAGTACCTCCAAGTCTGGTTAAAGGCATTTCTCTTTGAGTAGTATGAGTGAATCTGAGAAAAACTTAACAATGTATCAGAAGGAACTGGCTCTCAAGACCACTTCAGACTGAAAAAATCCCAACAACCAATGAAAAATTATTGACCTGGCAGTTTTTATCTACTTTATGAAGTAAGCCATTTATGGCTAAGTTTTATACTTCCTTCATAAGGCATCATAGGAGACAAACTAGCTGCAGATTCAGGAATGACTGACTACAATGCAGGATCTATGCCTCCATTAGAATAGACTAAGGAGAAAAGAAAGCAAGATGCTATTTTCACTGGAACCAAGGACACATGTAAGCCAGGGATACTGTGAGATCTGTTCCTTCTCTTCTTCCCTTGCATCTGTCCATCTCTTTCCATCACTTGCAGTCAGGGCATAGTGTTCACAGAAATAATCAGCCAATTTTTTTCTATAACAAATAATGCAATGCTTCAAAGAGCAGTACCTCTCCTCTTGCTAAAGAGTGAAAGGAAAAAATGCAGATGCCTTGCCTCATGGTAGATGAAGTCACAGTAGATGATGGCCCAGCAGCAAATTCCTTAACGTGCCAAGTGGGATTTTAAACTAAGGCCTGCACTTTGTATGAAAAAACAGCAAGCAGACTGCCAAGACCCCTCTCTAAATACATTTCAAAGTGGGGTATTGTGAGGAGTGTGAGCACTATGATCTCAGCTGCCAACAAGTACTTACTTCTGTGAGAAGCTGTTTGCAAGCAGGAGCTCATTCTCCCAACAATCCAGGCTTTGACCCATATTCATACTGTGCAGTTAATCTAAGTGGAATTAGTGCTGGTGAAAGGGGCCATATGGACATCCCTTGAGACAGAAATCTTATTTACCCACAGAAATTTCTGTGGCCAGCATCATTGTAAGATACATCTTAAATGCATGTGCCAAAGCCATGTGCACTTCAACTCTCCAATCCTGGACTATCGAACTCCAGCTTTCTGTAAGATTGTAGGAAAAGACTTTGCCATTCCTAGATTCAAGCAAAGTAAAGAAAAGTGACTCAAAAGCATTTTTATAGAGCACACAGAACACCTATCAGTATTTTACGATTAGTGCCATGTTTGTCTGAATCTGAACAGAGGACATCCAAGAACACAGCTATTGGCATTCTGGTCCAATTACAAAATAAGCATATAGTGTTATGACCAAAAAATGTTTTGCCATACTTGCTGCATATTGTTTTCTTTCCTCTCTTCTCAGAGTACAGGTCTTTTAGCTCTCCCAGAATCACTTAGTTATGACAGACTGGAACTTCCAGTTAAGATCTCCTTAACTATTACAAGGATGAAAGCCATGAGAGGAACATACAGCCAGCAAGGCAGAAGTTAAGGCTGGATTTAGAGCTTACTTTTCCTTGAAAGTGAGGCTTATCATTCCCCTGTGCCTTCACAAGGCACATTAGTTGTGCCTACACAAACTTTGGACGACACCATGCATATTCCTCACATGCAAGATAACAGCATATCACACAGCTGTCAGAGAAACATCCCTTGTTAACATTCTTCAGCTTGTTTTATGAACTGAGAATTTGCAGAGGAAAAAAGCCAAACTAGCAGTATATGGAGTAGAGACACAGACAAAGAAAGGTGCACCAGAGGTCCAAGAAGTGACTGAGTAAATCCAAACATTTTTTTTTTGTCTTGATTAGACTGTATGTGCTGGAACAACTCTAGTAGCGCAATACTCTTTCATTTCTGAAAATGCAACAACAGATGATGTTAAGAAAACTGCAGTTCAATTCACTGTTGTTCAGCAAGTCTTAGCGGAAACAACATCTGTCTTCCTTACTTGTATTTCTCAAACTTTTCAAAGGGAAATATTCCTTATTTAATTAATTTCTGGACACTCTACATAAGGCATCTCATCCACACTCCCCTGGTGGATTCTTCTACAGGAGCGCAGGTTGGAGTTTTACAGCAGTTCATTACCTCTTGATATCACATGCTTTCACGCTAAATGCTGAAATTATTAATTGATTACTTTTCATAACGGTACAGAGACAATTCAAAAGCTCATTGCAATAGACATCCTAAAGTTCACAGGTAAGCATGAAGCAAGTACATAATGTCACCAGCAAAACAAGTACAGCTTCAAAGACAAGCAGAAAGCCTCACTGCTTTCCTGTATCCTGTCATCCCTGATTGATGAGAGAACATTAGCCTTTCAAAGGCGCTTGTGGAGAGAGCAGAGGCAACTTTGCATCTTGAGTCTACCCTTGGAAGAAAATACACTTACGTTTTCATGCTGTTTCTCTATTGTATATTCCAGAGCGACACTACTGAGGCTTCATTTGTCCCTGGCTTCAACAGTCAGAGGGCTCTATGTTTGAGAAGATAGGGTGTGGATTAACTTGTGGTGTCTGCCTTCAGACAGAAATGAGGGGAAATGAGACCAGCACAATGTTCACTTCCACCTTCTTACTGAACTTAGGGGTAAATTGCCATTCAGGATTGAATGAAAAAACATTTTCCCCAGGAAACCTGAAGTCAGGAAGTGTTTACCTTGGAGCTAAACTCTCCTTTCCACCAAAACAGTGTGTTGGAACAGCTATGCACCAGGACAGTCTTCTTAGATAGAAAGTGTTTGGGGAACTCACAATAATGCTTTGTGCAGCCTGAAATCCCATTTGGACAAGGCTCATGAAATACTAGACCTTTACCTCTCCAAGTGTTAAAACAGTGTCTCTTCCATAAAAGACAACTCAGGTCCTGCTTTTGCTCCTTAAACTAGTACTATTATCACAAATTCTCCTGTATCAGGTCCTCAGGTTGTTTATACTGAAAGTTCCTTGGAGCAGTAGCACTTTCTCCTTATGCTCTTCATTAGAGCTTAGCTACAAAGAATAACAGTCAAATTTGCATTGGCAACACCTTCTATGGCCAGACATCAAGCCCTGAGAAAGCATCAGAAATTCTCAGACCTTAAATATATTCTTCCATGCTTGCTCTGTATTCTCAGTTACATCATCGTTCACCTCAGAGGAGTGAGTTTGCCTTTGAACCCATTGACTATGATCATACAGTCATAGCAATGCCTTCCCAAAACACTGCTAACAGTGGACAATCCAGAGTGACACCACAGTGAACAAGTGGATAACCAGATCAACAAATTTAATTCATATGAAGTACTAGGCACTGAGATTCCCAAACCAGAGTAGCACTGCTACATATTGGTTACAATATCTACACACACAGGTTTATGCCAAGAGGTCCTCCAATCCAAGAATCTAAACATTGTAATACAGCTGGCAGAGAAAAGCCAGGCATGTGAAAATGGCTGTACTTTCTCCTTGTGGATTAGATCTCATTGCAAAAGCCTATTCTCACTCCTCAAGTCTACTCAATAGGCCTCCTGCAAGTGTAGTTCTTATTTATGTTCAGGAGCTGAGTTGTTTCATACACTACCTCAGCTCTAGGCTTCATGCTTTATGGATAAATGGACATACCAGATTCCCAAGCACAACATGGAAAGTTAGTCCTGAAAATGGTCACAATGGACCATTATGATCATCAAACCTGACCTCTTGCAGAGCACAAACTGCAGAATCTCACCTAATAACTTCTCATTCCCCATGTCTCATACAGGTGGAAACTGCTGTCACTGCATGGTATAATTTGTTTTTCCTTCTCATTTCCATCTACAAAAGGCCAGGAGATGTCTCTTAATTGCCAAAGATCCTTCATCAAATCACATTTTGGTGAAAAAAAGGAAAAAAAAAAAAGAAGAAGAAAAAAGAGAAAAAAGGAAAATATGTGAATACTCAACCCTCAAAACCCTCACTGAACAAACCAACCCACCAGGCTATCACAAATTTCATTGCACTTCAGACTTCTTTCTACAGCTTAGCAAACATGCACTGGTAGGTTCAGTTCACTGGTAGATTACCAAATTGCAGCTGATCAGATCTAGATAGTTAAGACTCCAAATTGTTGCAGGGAAAACAGTTAGGAAACTTTCTCAAATTCAGTTTTTTTCTCGGTCTAGTAAGTGTTCGTGACTGAGACTAGAAAACATCTATGCTACCATAAAGCTAAGAAATAGCTACAAGTTTAATTCCTCTGGTCAAATTCTTTGCTCAGTTGTAGGAGAACAAACATGTGTCTTCAGGAGGATTTTCTTAGAATTTCAAAGGAGCCCTTGGCCTCCAACAGGATACAAGATGCAAACAAGCTAAGAATTTAACTCAAAGTTGCCTAGAGTCATTAAGATCCAACTCCCAAGTATAGTTCACACTATTTTTTATGATGCCATTATTTTGGTGCTACAAATAACACTTGAACCTAGTGGCTTCCTTTTCAACTGTTCAGGTGATTCTTCTCATGTTCCATGTTCCTATTCAATGTTCTGAGCGAGATAGTTTCTTCCTTTACTCTGCTTTGGAACACATCTAAACACTCTGCTACTAGTCTTCTGAATTCCACTAAGTTTCACTTAGAAATGATGCAGTTTCTTTTCTAAGAAATGGCAATTAGGCTAGGGTGGGGCACTGTGCCTGGCACAAACCGTTTCTGATCTCCACTACAGACAAATATTGCCAAGGTCAAAGAAATCCTGTATGCACTATGGGTACACAGTGGAAAAGAAGGCTATCTAGAGACTTGAAAAAAACCATGAAAAAAATCTGTATTTGTAATCTTCAGAATGTAAGCTAGTCTTCTGACCTCTGTCAGAGGTTATGTCCTCTCCACCACCTCTCTTAACTTCAGGGGAGGAAAAAAAAAAGAAAAAAAAAAAAAAGGAAACGTTTTCCTTAGACTGAAACTATGTTGAATGGCTCCAGGACATAGGACAAGAAACACTACCTCTACCAGTAAGTATGAAATATGGGAATCTTAAACTGTGTGATTTGTATAGGATGAAGAGGATGTAACATTGTGAAGTTTAGCTCATCTTTTCCTCAGCATAATGCTTTTGTATTTTCCTTGCCAAAGTCATTATTCTTCAAGATGTGAGTTGATCAGAAGTTGAGAGCAGTTACCTTTGTAACTGGCAAGTTACTTGTGCAAGGAACGCAGAGGAGTATGCATTGGCTTCCATTAGAGACAAAATTCCAGTTGAAATTATTATTTGGTCCCTCTTGGCACAATAGTTGTTAAAATGCTACATTTTGCTACTGTAACAGGACTTTCTAACCTTGCTGTTTCTGTACCAATTTAATATTAATTTCTGTTGAAGCTGCTGCCAATGCAAGGTCCTGAAATATGGGACCTCACCACAGCCAGAAGGTAAAGAAGGCACAATGGAAGCAAAGAGAGGTTAAAGAAAACACAGAGAACATTGTACTTGGCTGTACAAGTAACGTGTGAATATGTCTCAAGAAATGTCCTGGATTATCAACTGTAATAAAATCTCAATGAGGAAAACAGTGATGTCCTGGAGAACTATGAGTTCTCGTTTTCTGTGTTCACTTCATGCACTGTTTGAAAAGATTCTCTTTCTAATACTAATTAAAAAAAAAAAAAGGGAGAAAGGAAAAAAATGCATCCACAGAAAGCTCATTTTTACAGATAGCTAGAGGTAGACTTCAGCACCACTCCTGTAGGGTAAGAGACAGCAAAATACCTTTTGGAATATGGATTGGCAAGCAAGGACACAGAAATAAAGGAGATCTTATTTACAGTCAACTTTAAGTAGGAGACTGAGAGCCTGACTGTTAGTTTGTTAGTTACCAAAGTTGGTATAGAGTATATATCTCTATCATCTGATACAGAGTGGTTCTTTTGCCTATCTTGACACAACAGTTGCTGATATCTGGAAGATGCAGCCCTAAAACAGCCTTCGGCACTATTGCAGTACTAATTACTTTCCCTGATTTTGAGGAAGACTGTCCAAGTTTCCATATAAGCTCCCCACTTCCTATTGAAACAGAATGGTTTAGCACATGAACATTGCTCTCCTTCCAGCACCTGGGTTTGTTTGAGTAGGAAGAAGTAACTAGCCAAGTTCTTCCCTTATCTAAAGCAATAGAAGCTTATAATTTCCATGCTGATATTCTAAGATCTCTGCATGCCAGAAACACAAGTGCCTGCATGCACTTGAATAGAAGACTACTTGCTTTTGAGGTTGTTTTTCTTTTTTTTAGATTTGCTTTAGACCTGTCTTGATACAGTAGAAAACCACTTCATTGCCCAACTCCCTACCTGTTGAGGTTAGGCTAGTATTTTCACTGGTAATTTTTTTTAGCAATAGCCAAGACTGAAAAACTAGTCTTTCTAAATAGGAAAGCCACCTCAAAAATCTAGCAGTCTGTTGCAAATGCTGGTTAAGGGGCTAAGCTCTGCTTTATCTCAAGCATGCTTTTAGGATGCCTCAACTACGTGCAGGGACAAAACGCAATAAAAGAGTTTTAAGAAAGGAAAAAGGGCAAGAAACAAACCTTATCTTCCCATCTTCATCATAAAAATGCTAAGCTACCCATATGGCCCACTGCAAAAGAATGTGTTTCCTGGAGGCACTGTGCTGTCTCACTAACACACACATACAAGATGTACTGTATAGATATCAGCTGGAGGTCACAAAATCTCACTGCTGACCAGCAGAAAAAAAAGTCCTCATATTTCAGAGTCAGGAGATTCTCACAGAGCCACATTTCACGACACAGCAGCTGAGTAAGGATTTTTAAAAACTGTAAAAACAAAGTATGTTTCACTACCCAGATACATGATTTCTGCTCAAAACAAAAAGTGTCTGTTCCCAGTGTTTGGAAGAGTGAGTTGGATGTGGTTGTGGGTTTGTACAATGACGTGCAAGCACAGCATCATGCTAGGAAGCTTGCTGATCCATCATAAAGAACATGACCATATGTTCATGTATCCCAGGACAAAAGCATAGGATTGCATGTCTGTTTGCACACTCAGGCATACACATGTTAATCAGGCAGGATGAAGGCAGAAGCACAAGTTTGTGCACATGTAATTCTTACCTCTTCTCTGTATACAACACAGATTTAAAGCCTGAGTGCAATAACTTGGCAGTCAGAAAAGACTGATGTTTCTCATGTAGAAAATACCACCCAAGCTGCAAAAGCCATTTTTCTTGCTGCTCTTCCATTCCATGTGCATGCTGGCACCTCATGCCGACATGAAGTCATAGCATATTCCAGGAACAGCTCTAGCTTTCTTTTTTTCAAAAAAAAAAAAAAAAAAAAAAGTAGGAAAAGTGGCAAGTTTATTAAAGTTGGCTTAAACCTTGAAGATGGAGACCCTGAAAGATGTGTAGATTCTTTAATTGTGGGACAACTATCTTCCAAGAGAAATCTTGGGAATCTGTGTTCCTGTAAATACCAGCAGAGTCAAAACCACAGTGAGGTCATTTGATGACTGTGGAAGAAGACAGAGGCTTCTACAGGCTCCTATTCAGTTTGCCTGCACTGTATTAATAACCTGGGACTTCTGACACTCATAATGCAATCCAGTCATTTCTGATAAAAACAGAAGAGGGTTATGTACATTTCACTGTATATGGCAGCATCAGCTGAGGATTTGAAGCAACGCTGTGGGTCTTGGAAGGTTTCTCTGTGGTTTTAAGCCACTGGCTGCTTCAGTTGGAACCCAAACTGTGCTTTTCTGTGATATGCCTTCCATCACATAAATTAATTATTTTCTAGAGCATTCTAGCCCATCTAATGAAACAAAGGATTGGAAACATGAACAGCTACTCTGCCTGCTCAGTGCTGCTACCAATCTAAGATTCTCAGTGACCCTAAAACCACAGAACCTATCTTCTCCTGCTTCTAAGAGCTATGCCACAGGATCCATATCATGTCCCTCCAACTTCTAACCCACCAAAGAATGACAGCAGCCTCCGGCATTAAAGCAGCATTCAGCAGGCGCCACTGGAATTCCAGGCAGAGAATTAAAAACTGGTTTTGTTTTGTAGTGACAGGAAATTATTTCAGCTAACAAATGTTGCAGAGGGAAGGGACAATGATTTTGTCATCTCTCTCAACCCTGAACAAGCAAGAAACTCACAGTAGAACTCAAACGTTACGGAATCCTGCCACTGACAAATATTGATACGTCTTTAGCCCTGGGCCAACAACCAGAACATTAGACTGGCATGCCCTGAAGAAGCTGGCAAGATAGAGTTCTTTGAAGCAATGACTCCTTATTGTCAAACCAGATAAAAGATGACAGTTATTTATCAAGACTGTTTTCAGTCATGCAGTTTTGATGGGTTGTTTGAGCGTAGACTGAAGGCAAAAAGAAATACTATGCATTGCTTCAAACACTAAGAAAGAAAATGCACCAAATAATATGTATGTCAATCTTGCAGGCCTGCTGTTGGAAATTTCTGCTTCATTGTCATAGTTAAAATGCCACCAAAATGTTCAGATAAGAGTTCAAACAGGTGACAGATATTTTTTCTTATTACATTTAGTCACATGAACAGAGAGGAAAAGAACACATTATCAAGGGACTGAGAGCAATTCCAAATACAAGGACAATTTTATCAGATTTTCCAACTTGCTGCATTAGCCTCAGTCAAGCAGCACTTTCATTTGTTTTGACTTCAAGCAAAGCTCAGTTAGAGCACAACTACTTTTTATTCTCAAGCCTTTAGATTGCAAGTAATCCAGACAATTTTTCAAGCTCAGATGCTACAGGAAAAAGGGAATGATCCCTAGGTCATGCTATTTTGGTTTGGCTCAGCTAGCACAGAAGCACCATGACAGTCTCTCACTCGATGCCTCCCATTCACCTCCACCAGCCAGAAAAGAAGAAGGGAAATAAGAAGGAAGAAGCAGGAAAAAGATGGAGGAAGAAACCTCCTCTTCCGGCTTCTTCTTAAAAAGTGATCGTGGAGGCATCTAATTGGCTCAGCCCCAGTAGTGGGCCTGGCTCAGAGCTGGGGAAAGTTTCAGGCAACTTCTTCCAGGGGCCATCTTTACAGCCCCTTCCCTCTTACCAGAAAAGGCTGTCATGTCAAACCATGACACATGCTATTTTTATTGTCCTTCTCCCTGCCATCAATTCTGTGCCACTTCCGCAAAGGATGGCAGTTTTGGAAGATCTTCAGTGGAGAAGAAAAGAAAATGTCTAGAGACACATTTGCAA
The DNA here is from genome assembly GCA_013401255.1 of Urocolius indicus. NCBI lineage: Eukaryota > Metazoa > Chordata > Aves > Coliiformes > Coliidae > Urocolius > Urocolius indicus. Next base: position 90,636 of record WBNH01000684.1, read on the forward strand.
TCCTTAAAGTTATCAGAATCAGACATTAAATACAAGTGAAAGGCTTGTTCATCTTAATATAAGAAAGATTTTTTTTACAGCAAGAACAGTAATTCACTGGAACAACCTCCACAGGGATGTGGTAGAATTCCCATCCCTAGAGGCTTTCCAGATGCAATTGGACGGGATGCTCAATAAGCTCATTTAGGCTCCCTTTCCCATAACAGGTTGGATTGGATGAGTTTTCAACATCCTTTTCAATCTGGGCTATTTCATGAGTCTATGACCATTCAAAAATCAGTTAAATCAGTTAAACCAATTAAAATTTAACATCCAGCTGAGTGCATCATAGGTTCCTGAAGAACCATCTATATGTACCAAGACTGCAAAAAAGACAAGCAGTAGACTTTTTCCTCATTGTTGGAATTTCAGTGCAGCATTTGTCCAGCAGTAACACCAAAATTACTTCCCAGTGACCATAGCACTGTTTGAGCATTTATGTCTGTGCTCATGTCCATGCACTTTTAATTTTATGTCTATTGGTTTTGGATTCTCTACTTGCCAGATAATACTATCTGTATTAGTATGACTTGTATTTGTACAGGTGAAGCCAAACAAGCAGACTTATTATTTCATTATTTGTTTTCTAGTTGCTAGTCTTTAGGTCTAGATCACTGAAGTTTATACAGAACATACATTTGTTCTACCAACCTTTAGTGACTTACTTCTAACCTTCCTCCATGCATTTCCTGCTATGTCAACAGAGAAGCTGAGAGCACTGATATCATTAGATGAAGGGATCAGTGTTGGTCAATGTTAACTAGGCTAACACAAAGAAGTAACACAAAGGTCAACTCCACAGTTAACCATAGCCCTTCATGTCTCTGAAGCTTCAAGATCCAAAGACGTGCACAGATATGGGTACACTGGGGAACTGAGGTACAGGAAGAAAAAGAGACTCTTCCTGCAGAGTAAAAGCAAGGAAATAAGAAGACAGGCATACAAAATAGGTCTACAAAAATGACAGTGAGGTATTTTTAAACCCACTTGCTATATGAGAAATTATTGTTATTTCTAGCCTTAAGAAAGGTCTGATTATGGCACATGAAAACATGGCCTTCCAACTTTAATTTAGGTTTCTTAGGTAAAACAGCACTGAGGGATCAGAGAAGAGCCTTTTGCAGAAGCTATATAAGCCTGCTTAGAGGTCAGTTTACTTACACGGGTGGCTAACATATTCTTAAGTTCAAGACACTACAGCTTTACTGCCACTAATTTCTAAGCTCCCCAGACTAAAGTTAGCTCAGATCTGTCTGCATGCATCATACATTTAATGTTCTAAACAGTGGGGCAAAAATAGTACCCTGATAAGTTGGTATTGCTTTCCATAACTTCTTTTCACTAATCGTCAGAAGTAAAAAAAGTCTATAACATATTCAATATTGTACCCATCATGCCACAGAATCAACTTGTGCTGCCTCTGTACAATGCAGTAGTGTAATTTCACAGAAAAGTGCCTTGTTACTCAGTTAATTGGTTGTTTGTAAATTACTTCAGTATTAAAAGTTAACAGCCAAGAGAAAGATTACTGTTTATGTACTAGTGTTCTTCACTAGAACAAGTGCTTTTTTTAAGTCATCAAGCTTTGTAAATTCATGCACTCATGTGATGCTCTCAGAAGCTCTTTGTTACTCAAACTCTTTCTTGATGGGACAATACTGCAGTGATATTTCTCAGCTATTGCATCACAGACTGCCTTAGACTGTCTCAAAAGGTGAGACGTAGTGGTTATGTGTGGCCAGGTTTTGGTAGTGGGGGGGCTACAGGGGTGGCTTCTTTAAACAAATTGTTGACAGAAGCTTCCCCCATAGCTGACTGGGCTAATGTTAGTCAATTCTGAGATGGAACCACAGCTGATCAAGGCCTGGACAGTTAGTGACTGAGGTAATGCCTCTGTGAATAACGTATTGCTAAACTGCAGCAGCAACAGAGTGAGGATGTGAGAACAACATCTCATAGACACCAAGGTCAGTGGAGGAAGAGGAGGAGGTGTCCAGACACTGGAAGAAAGACTCCGCTGTGACCTGTGTTGAAGACCATGGTAAGGCAGACTGTCCCCCTGCAATCCATGGACGGCCATGAGGGAGCAGAGATTCACCTGCAGCCCATGGAGGACCCCACGCCAGAGCAAGTGGATGCCTTAAAGAGGCTGTGACTCTGTGGGATGCTCCCTCTGGAGCAAGTTCCTGGCAGGATCTGGGAGTCTGTGGGGAGAGAGGAGCCCACGACAGGGGGCAGGTTTGCTGTCAGGACTTGTGATCCTGTGAGGGACTCAGGCTGGAGCAGTCGGTACCTGAAGGACTGTACTCCCAGTAGAGAGGAGCTGCATCCATGGGAGGCCCCATACCGGAGCAGTTTGTGAAGAACTGTATCCCATTGGAAGGACTCACGTTGGAGAAGTTCATGAGGGACTGTTTCCTGTGGGAGAGACCCCACAGTGTAGCAGTGGGAAGTGTGAGGAGGCCTCCCCCTGAGAAGCAGCAGCGGCAAAGTCCATCTGTAATGAACTGAGCGCAAACCCCATCCCCCATCCCCTGAAGCACTGAGGAGGAAGGAAGGAGAGTCCCAGGAAGAAGGAGGAGGGGGGGGAGATGTTTTAAGATTCAGTTTTATTTCTCATTTTCCTCATTTTATTTCCCATTTTCCCTTTGATTTTTCATTAATAAATCAAACCATTTCTCCCCAAGTTGAGTCTGTTTTGCCCTTGATGCTAATTGCTGAGCGACCTCTCTGTCCTTATCTCAACTCAAAAACCTCTCATTATATTCCTCTCTCCCCTGTCCAGTTTAGGAGGGGGAGTGATAGAACAACTTGGTGGGCATCTGGCACTCAGCCAGGGCTAAACCACCTGTTGTGGTTTGGCCCAGCTAGCATAGCAGCACCACGACAGTCTCTCACTCGGTGCCCCCATTCACCCCCACCCTCGTTAGGATGGCAGAGGCCCCAGCGAAATGGGAGTAAAATGATAAGCAAGGTTGTTGTGGATTGAGACAAGGGCAGGGAGAGCTCACTGCCAATTACGGTTCTGGGCAAAACAAACTCCAGTACTCGACTTAGAGAGGAAAGTAGGAAAGTTTATTCTNTATCTCAGCTTCACCAATTCTCTCCATAGAATGCAGGGGAGTCTCTGCTCTGGTACACCTCCTCCTCTCCTTCATCACTGACCTTGGAGTCCGCATGGCCGTTTCTCTCACTGTTCCTACTCCTTGCACCACCACCAGCCATAAGAAGAAAGGACAGAAGAAGGAAGAAGCAGGAAAAAGATGGAGGAAAAACCACCTCCTCTTCCAGCTTCTTCTTAAAAAGTGATCGTGGAGGCGTCTAATTGGCTCAGCCCCAGACATGGGTCTGGCTCAGAGCTGGAGAGAGTTGCAAACAACTTCTTACGGGCGCCATCTATACAGCCCCATCCCCCTTACCAGAAAAGGCTGTCATGTCAAACCATGACACACCACACATGTGAAGTGGTATTTTCTTCCTGGGCAAGAATGAACTTCTGGAAAGTCTACAGTATTCCTCTACATGCAATGTACATTCAGGCTTCCTATCTCAAACAGATAAGCATAAATTTGGAAAAACGTCAGATGGGGAAGAAAAGGAAGAAAGGTGATAATGGAAGACTAACCAGAGCCAAAAGTTGTGGGAGGACAAATATTTCAAGAGGGCCCAATCAGAAGGTTAAATGCAGAAACGCAAAAATCAGTAGCTATTCAAGTTCAGATGAAAGACAGTCCCTGGAAAAGTACAGACAGCTCAAAGTAGAGAATGAGGCCAAAGACAAACTATAAGGTAAGGACAGGAAGAGTCAGTCAGGACCAGATAAATATGGAACTCAAGAGATAACAGTCCAGAGGAAAAAATGCATGAGATGAATAGGAATTTCAAGGCTGTAAAATTCAGACAGGCAGTTATTTGAGAAGGCTGTGGTACTGCTCAGAGGTAGGGCCCTCAAAGACTTTTCTCCCACTACTTGGCAGGGAACCTGATGCCTGGGAAGCTTCATCGGAAGGTAGCTCAAGACAAAAGTGATAGAGGCATGACAATGTCTGTGACTTGTTGGGGAAAAAAAATTAGTTCAAGATCTTTGGAAGCAACAGAGGATATGAGAATACTTTAAATGAAACATAAGTCCACAGAAACAGGAATATAGAAATCCAATTGAAAAGTGAAAGGTCAGCCCAGGTCACTTCTATATATTCTCTGTATGAATTACATCAATCTGACAGATGAAAAATAAAAAAGTGAGGGAAGAAAAGGTAACACTGAGACACTTGGGGGTTGTGGAAGCTTCTCTGAATTTTTTTGTAAAACATATCAAAACCCAAGAAATATGTTTTAAACACTCAAAAGGTTTGGACAACTTAGATGCTGAAGTTCTAGCTAAGGTAGGCAGAGAAAGGTAAGAGAAACACATTGATTTGAAGAGTTTAAGTAACTGTATGTGAACTGTAAGGAGGGAGAGCTTGTGGATCTGTGTATATGTGCACATATGTATCCATTCAAGACAAAAGCTAGGATGAGTGAAAATTTTCCATGGAAAATTTTGAATCCCCTAACCTAAACGCACAATCTTGCTGTCACATAAAAGAATGTGAGAGATGGCTTTCATCTGTTTTAATTAGGAAGGGAGCTTTCAAACTCATTCACCATTTCTACTGCTGCATTATATTTCTTTCATCCTAGAGACTCTGCCTAATTCAATGGATTGAGTCCACCAGTTTAAGTCTACCTACTCTTGCAAAGACAGAAACAGAAGATGGAGAAACAAATGTTAACAGACTGTCAGATTTTGGAAAATATCACATGCATCCATGATACGTTGAGCCAAAATCACTAACTGTTTTCTATGTAATCATCTTTTGGGGGCCTAGATTTTTCAGTCTCACTAACTAATAAATAGTTTTTTCAGAGAAGCTAAAATCAGGGTGCTGACACCAACTCTGATGAGGTCTGTATCTCATCCAGAATAGTTAGGTGATTCACCAAAATTAGACAATGAATTAGTCTTCAGAATCGTACACTGTTCTTTCACACCAGACAAGCACAGACGATATACTTAATGAACCAGAAATCCAAGTTACTCATCCTCTGTTCTAACTAGTAAATTATATTCCATCCTACCTTGTCTCAAAATCAAGACCACAGTCAGCAAGTCAGGATTCCCAAGTCTCTCAGCTAGTCTCTTGAAGAATGAAGAGCAGTAATGCATAGTTTCATTTGCAAGCTGCATTGGAGAAGTAAGACTGAAGCACCATCTGTTACTCATCGTTATCTTTGTCTGCATAAAATGATGTGTTCATTATTGAATTATAAATATGTTTGAAGTTAATACTAGAGGAAAGGAAGAAGAGCTGCTTTGGGGCTGTTCAAAGAAACTGGGATAAGACACTTTTTTTTCCAGGTTGGGCCCAGAGATGCCACTTAGAGATGTTTACTTCTTTGTAAGAAAGGGTAAAGTACCATCAATTCTCATTTCTCTGGTTACAGAACACACCCAGAAAGAAACTATGTTCAGACAGGTTGGGCAGGGTATAGTTCATGTTGATAAAGAAAAGATCCAGCAAACATTGCCCTGAAAGGGGCATTGCAGCCTGTCACAGGAAAGCTGAACTGCTTTTAAAACCACTTAAGAAGGAAACTCTACAAATTAAGACTTGTAAAAATGATCAGAACTACACACTGATTATGAGCGAACATAATTAAGGAAATTGCACCCATCTGCACAATGTTGAAATGGCAACACGTTCATTTCCAGAATTAACAATATTACTACTTGACAGGAAAAATCAGAATAGTGCCCAGGCTGAAGCCAGCTTCATAAATTAACAGTGCTGTCTATGTACATTCTTGATCTTTTTCTTACATGTTAAGCACATACAGCAAGATCAAGGTTCCTTGTAGAAATATTTTCAAGCAAAAGCAGGGAATGAATGTTAGGCTCGCATAACTGATCAAGAAGATAATCATCTTGAAACAGCCAAACTTCAATCTTGCGTAACAAATAGTCAGAGCAAAGTCAGTGGCAAATCTCTAAAGCATGTCAGTAGAGCAAGACTGTAGCCAGCTTTGTTTGATAGACAACTTTCCTTAGCCACCATGAACAAATCCAGTCCATTTCCTCTATAACTGTGAAATGCAACTGTGTTCCAGACAAATAATCTTTATGTATTGCACATTAAATAAAGCCCTGCGTAAGATCCACCAAGAGACGTTTCCTATCTCCACACCCGCTAACAGCTGTAGCCATTTGGACTCCAGACTTGGCATTGACTGCTGTCAGTAAGTCAAGGGCAATCCTGCCTTCTACATTACAAACATTAGATGCCTTTGGTGTTGTTACAGGAAGCACGTCAGAAGTGACCAAGCAGTCAGCTGTGTGCAAGGCTCACATGAATGCCTCTCAAACACACAATGAGGAAAGATAACAAGGAGGACGTGGACAAAAACATTTTAGCTAAAGGTCCTTATTCAGAATGGAAAGATATTCCATGGAGCTGAAGGACAAAAATCACGTGGAAGCTAAATCTCAGGTTGATAATATCAGAGCCAAAATACATTACCCCAAAACAATCCAGTCTGAAACTTTCATAAAGCTCTCTTTGGACAGTTTAACTAGCCTTTCAATTTAAAACACTGTGTCTTGATTTGGTGACTGGAGATCTCTTTGCTTAAAACAAACCATGAGGTTCTTGTTCAGTATGTATCAAGGCTGTGTATCAAGAGACAGATGGTCAAAAACCCTAAATAAAGAAAAGTAAAAAAAAAAACAAACCACAAAACTTCTGAGGACCTATTTCATTAAAGAGTATTTTTCTGCTCAGATCAGACTACCTTTCTTCTTCATATCATTGCTTAAACCATTTACTGCATTACTTTCGAAAAGAGAATGACTTTTCCCCAGCATTAGTACTGCCATAAGCCTGGGAGCTTTCAAGTATTTCTTTTCTTCCTGAAAGCATTGCTTCCTTGGGAAGGACAATTCTGGTAATTTTCCTTGACCTTTAGAATGAAGGTAAACTGTGAGCTTTGGACAAACAACTGAGTTGCCTTTGCAAGACAGCCTTACAGTATCATGCATAGTATGCTCACTGTAATACAAATGTATATATTTACCAAGAAATTAAAGAAAATACAGGAGGAATGTTTGTTCCTCGATGTTTTAATCTGTTACATGTATTCAATATCATATTTGCCAGGGGGTGGGGCAGAAGATAATAGCAAAGAATTCTGTCGTTCCTGCAGGCTGAATCCAGCCATTTCTTTCCTTCTATGGACATTATATTGCCTTTTAAAAGCACGTTTATTTCTAAGTCTGTCTGTCCTGTATGAACCCTCTCCCAGGACTCTGGAGGGAGAAAGTACAACTAATTCTGACCAAGGAACTCTAACAATAATCACCAGCAAGACTCAGAGAGCAACCTTTGCGTGTCATGGTCCTTTCTTCTTATGTGCATTAAGTGAAAAGCCAAAAAGAGAGAACAGTGAGGAACTGTTTATTGATGTTTGATTAGAATCTCCAGGAAGCCACATTTGGGTGGGTGGCTGAACTTCAGCCTCCTAATTCCTTGATAGTACTGACCAAACACCAACAGCATAGGGACCCTCTTTTTTAGTGTCCCCAAAACTGCTTCTGCACCGATTGCCTCCACACAGGGCTCAGTCCTCACTGTGTCTTCTAGACTGAACCATGGGAACTATATGAAAATTACATTACCTCCATGGGAAAAGTCAGGTATTCTCTCCTGATTCAGTCACATATTTCCAATGACAGAACAGAAGTATAGTTATAGTACAATTAATGTCACTTCTCCTTCACCTTGGGAGACCATTGCAAAATGAGATCCAGGCATAAGAATATACTCTGAGCAAAAAGCCAGAAAGTTTTTCAACCAGACTATTTTCTTACATAAGCAGGGCCCTTTATTATCAGTCATATTTTATAAATGAACAAAGAACCAACGAGAGACTACAAGGACTTGTAAAACGGAAGAAGATGCTGGGTTCAGAAAAATCTACTAGTCATCTCTAACAGCTCTATCTATGCTGACACTCACTTAAGACATACAAGTTTAGACTCTTCCTCCTGAAGATCATTAGAATGGAAAAGAAAAGAAATATTCTGCTTCTTTGCATACAATCTAACAAAGGCAATCGAAAATGTCTTTATTTATGGTCATAAGACCATCCACACCTCAGGCAAAGAATGATAAAGGCTGTTTAAATAGATCTGTTAGAGGACAGAAATAACAATTACTTTAAACTACTGATCAGCAAACAGGTCCCAAATATTCTTTTGCACCAGTACTGGGCACCCTCATTCTATGAGGATTCCAGAGCTATCCTACTTACTAAACTCCCAGTAGAGAGGGAATTTATTCCCAGAGAGGGAGTTTGAGTATGATGCAGTAAACTGCCCTATCTGCATGTGCATACCTCTTAAATGCAGGAGCTATGGAGACAAACAAAGTATAGAGGAAAAACTGCTTGAGTAGAGCTATCAATAGCTACAGTCCTGCTGAATTTTAAAAATACACTGCAATACCTTTTTCCTGGAATGTAGCTGTTTTATTTAGAACTGCATGAGAAATATTTCTTCCCTGCTCTGACATGGGTGGAAAAAAAATCCCAACAAACTTTAAAAAAAAAAAAAAACAACACAAATCCTTAATAAAAAACATAACATACAGAGAAAAACACAGACATCAAGTTCTGAATAGTTCAGAACCATTGTATTCATCTTAAGATGAGGGATTCAAACAGAAGTCCATCACTATCTGCACTACCTATCTACTACCTACCATCTGCTCCAATTCAGGAGACAAATCTTCTGTTTTGGCTCTTCCTCCTCTCCACCCTTTGTCCTCCTGAGCCAAAATTTCAGCCTAAACCTCAAGAAGGTTTTGACTGAGACAGGTACTTCCCTGAAAAAAGTCCTGCATTTTGTTCACTCTGTTAAGTAAAAGGTGTATTATAAGAGACATTCAACCTTAATCGTATCATTTTACAATCAGTAGCATCCTGTTAAGTGCCATATAAAGTACAGTAGCATACTTACTATACATTCTTTCCTCCTGAGTTTAAGGGCATTTGAGGAATCTTATAAAGGATGCCATAGAGCGTTGCTGAGAGAAGGAAGTTGCATGGGAACATATCAAGGTCACAGAAAACCTTACTCAGCTCTCTCTCCACTCCTGTGCCTGCCCTCAACTACAGCTTAGCGTGGGATCCTTACAGCAGGAGGTTCCCACTACAGGCCTTTGGCTTCATCTCTTTGTCAGCCCCCGGACTCTCAGCTCTTCTCAGGGACTCTCCACAGACTCCAAAGAAGAAAGATCCCAGGCATTTGTCTGGGGCTCTGGGAGCAGCTTGCCTCATTCCTTCTGAGGAAATAGCTGGAAAGTTGCCCTCAAAAACTCATTTGCGAGCTGCATTCCCTCGGAAAGTTTTATCAGCTGGCTCATTTCAAGTAGATTTTTACAGATGAATGGAAGAGCCGGACTAGATGAAAGAACTAGATCAACACCTTTGCCTACCCCAGCCACCCAATCATCATACTCAAGTCATTATTCACAAAGTCCCCAGTGAAAGCTTTTTACAGATGGGATAACATGCAGGTCACTTTCCCCTTCTCCTCATATCACCTTCCTGGCCCCAGAGTTACCAAAAAGTTACGCACAATCTCTGCCTATCTAGGAAAATGTAAACAGCCACTTGTTCGTCTTTCTGTCTGTGTGAGGACTAACTGAAAAGATTAAAAGTCTCCATACTAAAGAATTTATGTCACCAAGCCATGATGACAATAATAACGAAGAACATTGTGAAGAGAAGCACAATTTTCATTAACTTCCCTTCTTAGGGAAAAACAAGGAGAATAAGTCCAGCATCCTCTCAGATCACAGGAGGATTGTAAGACGGGAAGAACTATTAAAGTTAGAGACCAGTGTTGGCACAAAACCAAATGGGCATGAACTGGCTATGAACAAATTTAGTTTGTAAATTAGAAGCAGATTTCTAAACGTCAGAGGAGTGAGGTTCTTGAATGGCTTCCCAATAAGAAGCAACAGGAGCAAAAGCTGGGTTTTTTTGAGATTGAGACAGAGTATGATAAATTTACAAAGGGAATCCTGCAATATAATTTCCTGCTATTACAGAAATGCTGTATTCAGTGGCTCAGGAGGTCTCTTTCAGTCTTGCACACTTCATCCTCTGGGAGGTTGGACTAGGTGATCTTTCAAGGTCTCTTCCAACCCTTAAGATTCTGTTATTCTGTGATTCTGTGACCACCTGCAAAGAACAGTATGGAGGCAAACTGCAAACTCTCCTACCTATCATGCAATTATTAGACTAGATCAGGAAATCTTCACAGACCTGAATCAAGAGGTTAAAGCTGTCAAAAAATTGTAAAAATGACAGATAAGTGGGAAAATTAAAACAGCACATCATTCACAAAGAAAGCAAGTTAAACAAAGAAGTTTTATAGCAGTGAAATGTATGGATGGTGTAGAAAAAAAAATCATCTGCCCTTTACAGACTTGATTGAAATTTTAGTGGGAAAAAAAATCTCTGAAACCTCCATCTCTTGGAAGGATGTGGAGTCTCCTTCTCTGGAGGTTTTCAAAACCTGCTTGCATTCCTGTGTGACCTGATCTAGGTGGACCTGCTTTAGCAGAGGGGGTTGGACTAGTTGATCTCTAAAAGTCCTTTCCAACTCCTCCCATTCTATCATTCTATGAAACTATTAAAAAGAATCAGCAGGGAAAAAAGTATTTTCACATTCTGTTTCTACATAGAAAAGCCCAAGATAATACCATCCTATTCTACACAAAAGAAAAAACAAACAAACAAAAAACCCACAGCAACAAAACATACAAAGCTGAAAAAGCATGAAAAATAAAGTACTGTAACATAAGAAGTGATCTGTGAACTCTCTCGTAGCACATCAAACATGAGATAGTCATTCATTCCCACAAATGGAGTCAGTGTTGAAATACAAGCTGCAGCTCTATATTACACATTTCAGTTTCAAGCATTTAAGTCAGACAGACATTCTCAGGAGATTGAAAGAACCCACTAAAGTAGGTTGTGGTTCTACTTTGGATCATGTCACAGCATAACAAATCACAGTTTCAGACAATGGGATAAGAGACTAAATAAACCAAGTAGCATGATAACTTTATGTATACGTATCCCTTCCACACACACAGACATGCGTAGAATCAAATCCACCTAAGGCACTTCAAACTATACAGATACCAAGCAATGACCACTCTCATACCTACATGTGTCCATCTACCATTATTCATCCAAATATATTTTCCTTAAAAGCAATCATTTACTACATGGAGTTGTGGACTCTCTTTCTCTGCAGGTCTTCAAAACCTGCCTGGAGGTGTTCCTTTGCGGCCTGATCTAGGTTAATCTGCTTCTGCAGGAGGTTGGACTAGATAATCTTTAAAAGTTCCTTCCAACCCCTACCATTCTATGATTCTATGATACATAGTGTTGTATAGCAGTAGCTATCTAACCTTGTCCACACACACCAAGACTGTTTACTGATCTCTCACACTTGAGGAAGCAGGAGAGGACAGAAATTTTTAACGCAGAAAGTTCTTTTCATGTTGCTGGTTTATTTTGGTGTGTTTACAGCTATGCTCCAAAGTGGTCCTCAGAAGCAGAGGCAGTAGATCTATTTGGTAAACCTTCTAGCTCCCCGTGACTGCTATCCTGAAAGAAATTCTGACTGCTGAGAACAATGCATTGATCCCTTGTTGGTCTAGCACACTTTTAGAGTCAAAATGGTTTGTAAATTAAGTATATTTTTACAAGAAAAAAACCCAAAAAACCAAAACAAAACACAACCAAAATGAATTTACAAGCACTCTATACTGCAACTCCAGTTCTACTGATCTTTGCTTTTGTTCCCAAAGACATAACGCTAAAACATACAAGGGCATTATAAACCAGTCTCTTTTAATAAAGCATCTTACAAGACCCTGTGCAGATTAGCAAATCTGTATGAAATATGGAAAGAGTCCTGCTAACCACCAAGTAGAGAAGAGACAAGAATTTCAAGAGAGTTCAAATGCTGATGAGGTAGAAGACGTTATATTTTCCTCAAGAATTTTGTACATTAGATGCCTGACTATTAATGTCATTTGGTTCTCAGGCTGAGGAACCGAAAATGTAACTCTGAGCTATTTTGACTGTCTGGGCCTTGGGACATAAAGGAATTCAAAGTAACAAGCATGACCGTAAGTCTTCAAACTCTGACCGTCACACTTTCGTGTTCTCTCTATTGTCCTCAAAGTCAATCCTCTGCAGTAGTTTATTTCCAACTAATCAAGGTGTCTTGAAAAGATAAATGAAACAGGGAAAAATAACTTTGCTGGAGTATATTTTCATTTTTCCATTTTCATTTCACCTACAAGTCAGCCACGATCAACATGATACTGGATGGCTGGCAAAAGCCTAATACTATTGACTAAAACCTAACATCCCTAGAACTCATTACTTGTTCTCAGGTATTTTCCCAAGGGGAAAAAAAAAAAAAAAAAAGAGAGATTATGCAGTATAAATAAATTCCTGAAGGGCTTCCAACTTAAACGCTGTACGTTATTAGACGATGAAAGAAATGTTAGCAAAGTGAACAAGACACAGGAAGTTGGAACTACCTGGCCAAGTTTCACTCTATAACCTGGGTAATGTGCAATTAAAAAAAAACAGCACCAAGAGCAAAAACCAGCTTCCAGTACAAATATATGCTTTTCTGACCAAGTTCTCTGTAGACAGAGGTAAAAGATTTCTTTTTCTAGAGAATATGACTAAAAGACAGCTATTGTTCACATCTCTGGAAAAGAAGAAGGCATATACAAACATGAAAATACAAAATTTGCTTTTAAAATGGTATTTTTTTTTTTTTTTTAAATACAACATTCGGCCAAAAAGTTTGGTCTGGGCTAAAGTTATTACACATCTTTGCAGGTATTTCCACAACTTCTGTGTCACTGTTGTGCATAGCACCTCTGTCCCACCTCCCAGTCTGAATGGAAGCGTCTGCAGTTCATGGGCCTTGACTTCCAGATGAGCTTAATGCAAAAGATCACATGTAATTCTCCAAAAGCCCGCTGATTCAGGCAAAGAATGCAGAGCCTAAAAACCTTGTGTAATGTAAATGGAGTACCAAAAAAACTGAATTGGGCAACTGAATGATTCAAAGGGCTGGTAATGGGATACAGTATTTCTTTCCACCAGGTCACTAAGCTGAATCCATTTTGAATAAGGAACAAAAATCATTCCCATTTGATGGCTGGTCATGTTAAATGAATTGATCAAGGCTGTACTAATAGGTGAATGAGTTTGCCACAGTATTACTTATCACTTGAAACAAAACAACAACAACAAAATCACAGGGACTTCTGTTGGCATAAACTAAACAGATTACAGAAGAAGCCATCTCAAATTTAACTATTCAGCCCCTTGGTGGCAATCTGACAATGCTGGCCAAAAAAATGAAGTCAAACAGAAAGACGCTGAACTTCTGTTTTGATCCTCTGACTGGATCAAAATGCACAGCTAAAGAGCAGCACTGGGGAAGCTGACTGCCGTGGTCCAAAGCATCACTTATTCTGTGGCTGATCAAAGGGACTGCAGTCTTCCAGAGTTGTCAGTTTAACAGCTTTCACCCAAACTAAATTAGTTTTGCCTTCTTAAAATGAAAACAAAAGAATTCCAACTCACCAATGAAGCTGTCCAAGATTTTTGAAAGATAATAATCCTTCATCTTAGTGGAATCTTTGCTTAATAGCTAGATGTGGGTGCCAAGAGGTACTTTAGCCTCAGCTGCTGGTGCACCCTTCTGTTCAAGCAAATCCAGCTTCCTGCCTTTTAGCACACATAAATTTGGCACATCTAATCAAATTACTCCTCACTTTACTAAAATATCAAATTGTCAGATAAACATTTTGTTTGATACCAGACATAAAATTAAGCCTTAGCATGTTTTCTTAAACATAAACAAGAGCAAATTAACCATTTAACTGATGCAAACACTGAAGCTTTTACTTTGAGTCTGTTTCAACTGCAGTGAAAATGTATTTAAAAACGTAACAAAATCCTTCATCCATCTCCTGTATTCCTGCATCATGTCATCTACCTGAAAGCATATGATCATAGAATGGCAGGGGTTGGAGAGGATCACTAGAGACCATCTAGCCCAATATCCTTGCTCAAGGGGGTTCACCTAGATAACATCCAGCCTGCTGCTAAAGGCACAAACTGTCAACACGAGAGTGAAGCACTAGTGTAGGCATGTACACACACGTGCATACAGCAGCACTTTGTGTGTGTAAGGGATTTGGGGTTTATTTTTTTAATTAACTGAAAATGATAACACAAGAACTTTTCATCTGGCATAAGCTGAGGTTTCATCAGCTGCTGGAAAAGATTCTCCTTGAGAAATGAAATTACAGTGTTTCCCCATGTACTTTCCATGGATTTCAAAATAAACACAGCTATATGATCATGCCAGTTAATAGACAGATGTAGGTAAAGTTACAGGTCGTGATACATCTAGAGAGAAGCTGTAGAGCTAAGCACACCATCTGGTTTACATATAATATTGGCTAAATGACAGAATGCCTAGTTTAAAAAAAAAAAAAAAAAAAAAAGAGCAAAGCTTAAGGACTGAGAAGGGCAGTTGCAAAAGGTGTCCTCAGCCTAACTGCTGCACCTGGATATTGCACTACACACCGCAGGAAAGGCATATCGTAATTTGCTGCTCCATTTGCTCATCCACATTTCTCACCACATCAAGTTTCTCACATACAACAATGCATGAGAGCTGAAAACTAAAAATTACATAGACAAAGATTTCAAAACTGCTTTTGCTCTATGCTGCACTTTAAAAGCCAAGAGTTGGACTGTGAATCAATTACCCCTCCCTCCCCAAAAGGACAATTTGACAAGACATTAAGCAACAGCCCTGAGTATAAAACTTACCCTTTCCAAAGAAAACACTGAGAAGTGAAGCCCATGCTAAACAACAGTAGTGCCATCTGCCACTTTGTGTTTTCTTTTTATGTGGAACATTTTGAATCCCTGGTCTCTTTAATTTATCCAATTATAAAAAAAAAAGGAAGGAGGGATCTCATCAGGGCCTTTTTTGGTCTCTAGGAATCTAGAAATTCCTACCTCTGTTTTTCATCTCATGCTCCAAAACATATCCACTTGATACATACTTTTGCTAAGTGCTCAGGTTATTTCACAGGTTTCAGGGTGTAGCAAAGAGAACAAAAGGGATTTCACCATTGCTTTGATTTACTGGCTGGCAAGGTCAGTGCAGTATTTAAATGTGATTATTTAATGATATATTAGGTCACTACCATGTTTTTGTAAGTATAATTAAACTGGTAGAGTGCCTAAAAGTTTTTTCAAGACTCCTTGTTCATTATATATAAGATAAACATATATGTATATATAGTTCATTATACTTAAGTTATAATACTCTCAATAATGGACTGAGATTAAAGAAAGAAGTTTTCCAAGGATTCTGATCAATTTGATTAAGTGGAAAAGAACTTTGAAACTATAGATAAGAAAAAGGAACAGCTCAGTCATCAACTATCTCAGACACAAGATGACAGTTAAATACATATGAAGACATAATTCCTTTGAGGATGCTCAAAGGATGTATACGAGCATTGGCAGATCTGTTGCAGTCTGGAAGAGTTGCATATGGGCATCTACTCCACTGAAGCTATTCCTTGGAGAACACATTCCTGCGGTAATTCCTTTCCATTTTTACCTTCAGAGCAATTAAATCTTATTTACTTTCTTTTACCTTCTCTGCAAGTCAACATTTTTTGATGTTGCACAGGACAATGATTTGAGAGATCTCTGCTTACACTGATAAACATATCCCTTGTGTAATGGAAAATGTGGCATTGCAAATGACTGCAAAAGTAGAGAGGCAAATAAATCAGATATAAACACATACCTATCACTGTCCAGTGTAAAAAAATTGTCTACAGAATTTGTTACCAAATATCAGGGCAGGTTACTGTGCTATCAGCACAGTAAATCTTTCATAGGAAACTGAGTTTTGAAGATAAGAACCTGCTTCTGTTACCTAAAGCAAAAAGAGGCTTTACCTGCAACAGGTTAAGGCCCGATTCACCTCAGCTATATGAGCACCACAAGCCTTCACAAGCTGTGACAATATCCTACACTACATGAAGGCAGAAATATTCTCAAAGGATTTTGTAGTAGGCTTCATTAAATAGACTATGATATTAAAATGAATTAACAAGAAGAACCTGAGCTCTGCCAAACAGTGACCAAAGCTAAGAATATCAGAAACCAAACTGTCGGTAATCTGTTGAGTAATCATGAGTCTTGCTGTCTGAACTCACTCAGCAGTCACTTCAAACAAGTAGCAGACAAGAATTCCAATGGCAGGCACAGAATTAAAGTACCACCAACACTGTAAATATCTACTGGCAGTCTCCAGTCAAAAAAGCTATTCAAAGAAGTTCTGTTTCTTTAATTTAGTATAAATATAGGTGGAAGATTTCACCACATTTTAAAAGGCACACACATATGCTATATTTAGCTAATATTTTGTGGACTCTGCAAGTTAATTGTATGACCTCAGCATCAGCCCTGGACAGACTTGCAGTGTGGACTCTCAAAGTAACTCAAAGGAAAATACTCAGGAGTAAAATATAACACATACTAAAGAGAATTTCCAAACAACACAGTAAAAATAGGATCAGGCATATCAAACTGTCTCTTCCATTTGTGAAGCAAAGATTTTAATTTGAAACACAGGCAAGTGGGAGAACTGAACAGAAACCCCTTCAACTGCCATATTAAACATCTCATGTAGACAAATGAAACACAAGGGGAGATGCTCTGAAGATGAGAGCTTAGCTGAACATCAGTGACAGTGGAGTGGACAGACTTTTAGTGAATAAATTAGCCTCCTACTCAAGACCAGCATCTGCTAGAGTCAAATGTGTCTCAGGATGTCCAGTAGCTCTGTCCTTCTGAATGAACTTGCTCCACTGCCCAGGGGTCAAGCATGTCCTGTACAACACAGGGTGAACAGCTGAGTAATCCCATCAAGTAGTCTGACTGAAGAGATTCCTTAACAAATTACTGAAGCAGCAGCAAGATATCTGACTAGTGCCTGCCAGTTCAGGGATGAAAAGCCAAGCCTTTCTTCTGGACCAGTTTCAAAGGGCCATTCACACCTGGATGTCTAGTGAATCATAAGGAGTATAAATAAATGGCTTTTTTTTTTTTTTTGGCCTGAAAAACTAATAATATCCCAAAGTTATTACTATTTAAACGTCTCTTGCAGGTAAGAAAACTGACCTCTGCTCCCATATGGTATGATGGCCAAATGACTCAGTTCCATACCATCATTCAGTTCTTTTAATCTGCTTTGTCTGGCATGTCTCACATTAAGGACTTGAAATCTGAAAATCTTTCCACTCCACTGCCAGTGATTTGTAAGCAATAGGAACAAATCCAGAGAGAAACATCTTCTTGTTCAGAGGCACAACCAAAGCCTCAGGACACAGTAGAAACATCAAGTTCTAACAGAGGCTGTATCCGAATGGAACTTGCCAGCTCTGATCCTTCTCTACTCACAATAGAACTGCAGTAGTTAAAAGAATACCGTCGTTCCCTTTAAAGTGTTTGATTCAAGGAAACCTAAATTCTTGCTCCACAAAGCAGCACAATATTATTATAGACATCAAGGTACACATAAGCAAATACACATACACAGAGGTAAGGACAGTCCATCACTGTTATTCCAATGGCATGATTATCAGCCTTTTGTGCCAGTAGTGGTACTGGGATTTCTATAATTAAAGTAATATGCCTGCCAGAACATGTCCCTCCCCCTTTCCCCAAACTTCTTGACAATATACAGTTCAGTCACTAGGGTTTACAGGTCTTATTCAGCTTATAGATTTCCAACCTCTGCTACTCAGCTGTGCTGGATACAAAAGATAAGTTCCCATGTCAGGCATCTAACTCCAGCCTGGACCTTGATCAATGAGTGAGAGTTCTTTCTCATCTCCCACACCATTACTGCAGTAATGTTTCTGTCAAGAGATTTCACACTTTCCCTCCCTTTCTTTATCCAGGTTTACCTCAAAACACATTCCAAAAAAGATAACAGGATCATAACACGTCTCTAAGTTCCAGAGCTGATCAACAGAGAGTATATTTTTCTTTATAATTCAGATCATCACTTAAAAACCAACCAAAGAAAAACTACCTCCACAGCTGAAGGAAACAAAAATTAGAAGCATGGACTGCTCTAAATGTACTGTAGCTTTCTTCATGTGTGAACAACTTATGTTTTAATTGTTTAAAGCATCTTATCTCTACTCGATTTTTGACTTGAATTTTTACCAACTCCCCATGGCGGCGGGGGGGGGGGGGGGGGTGGGGGGGGGGGTTGTGGAGCGGGTTACGCCAGATGCAGCAACATCGCCCTCTGGCCGATGCTGAGAAAACGGCTTTTAATGCCTCTGCTCTGCTATAGCAACCCATGCATTTCGGTAAATTTAAACAAACATACACGACATTTGGTCGGCAATGCTTTGGCATCCAGATTTCTACTGATAACAGAGTTTTTAAAATATTCTTCCTCCAGCTGCACGCATCCCAGTGCGTTCTAAACTGTTTAACACGAGATTTATTTTTACTCTGGAAAAGTAAATGACAAGTCACTTCAAGCTTCTTAAAAGTTGCATTTTTTTCAAATCTCCCTCTTCAATCATCTCCACAAGAAAAGCCAATGACAACGCTTACCAGTTTTCTTTCCCCACACATAAAAAAGCACTTGCCAGTTTCCCCTCCTCACTCCTGCAGCAAAGCGTCACTGTAGAAAGAAGATTTCAAAATAGGAGCACAAACATTGACAAATCCTCAAACTTTTTTTTTACGCTTTTATTTTGCCTCCATGTTTTCCCAGTTGCTTTGCCTAGAAGACAATAAAAAACTCCCAAAACAAAATAAACAAACAAACAAAAAAATTCCAAAACAGCCTGCAAAAAAAAAAACCAACCAACCAAGCGAAAACCCTGAAAGCAAAAAAAAAAAACCAAAAACCACCCAACCCAAACCAAAAACACATTGCAAATTAAGAGACTGGAAAACTGCAGCCCAAGGAGGAGGATGTGCCTTGAGTTTGACTTACCAAATTTATCCAGCTGTATATTTTCCTATTTGCTTTTTACAGCAGCTGAGCTCAGTGCTCAGGAACGTCCACTCCGTGTCAGGGAGCCAGGCAGAGCGCTGATCCCCACGCTGGATGCTGCTGAGAGAGCGGAGCCGGGGTGACTGAGGCTGCGGCGGCGGCTGCTGTGTGCGCTCGCACGGACCCAGATCAGGAACTGCTTCCCATTCCCCAGCCCCGCTCCAGCGCTGCAGGCTTCGGGAGGCAAGGCCGGCCCCTGCTACTGTGCTGCGCTCTCTTAAAGGGACAAGCTCCGGCCTGGCAGGAGCGCTCGCGAACCGGCAGCTACCGGCGCTGCCCGGGGTGGCGTCTGGAGCCGGAGCGGCGGGAGGGGTGGGCTCACTGCCTCCCCCCGCCGGCTGGCAACCATCGCAAAAACAGGCGGTTGCTTACGTGCCTTGGGAAAAAGAACGGTCTTCTGCACAGTTTCTCACAGGTGTCGCGGACTTTTATGCTTTGCCTGCTTCGCAGCCTCCGCAGCATAAGTGATGTTAGTGCCCAGCGGAGCGGGAAGCGACGGTGTCAGCGGTCGGCCGCGTTTCCCTGGAACGGGGGGAGCAGGCGCTCGCCTGCGGCAGGGACCTCACTGTCCCCAGCGGCACTAGGGCTAGGGATAACCTCTGGCAACTCACGTCATTCTGACTTTTAAGAGATTGAAAATGGAGAGGATATGACTTAACTCGATAAAGAGCTTTCATTTCCCAGTTTTTGTCTCTTCAGTTTTTCTGCAGATAGCTTTAATCCCTTGTAAACCACTGCTTCTGGCATATTTGCTGTTTTCTGACTTCCCTTGCAACTCTATCTGAAATTACTGGCTAGATTAATATGGGGGAGTTGTCTGCCTCGCGTGTGTTGCTGTCTGCAGTGGAAGAAACCACATTCTCTGTTGAACGGGAATGCTGAAATTCAGGGATAATAACACCATCTGCAAAATATCTCTCTCTTTTTTTTTAACTCATGGAAATAGATGGTTTGCTCTCTGTGCACGCGAGTCATTTGTTTTCATTACAATAACTGAAGTTTCATGATGCCAACACCAATCAGCACATAGCGCAAGGCAAAGTCATATACATACAAATATGTATATATTTAATGTCATAACCACAGAAAGCGAGTTACAGGAGGAAAAAATATCACCTTCCAACTAGCAGGCCAAACCAGACGAGACCAAGTTACCACCATCCTGCCCTCTGCCTTGGCATACATCAATGCACAACAGGGACACAATATGTGCAAGCTGCTAGAAAGCCACAATGTCTTCCTATTTCCTTGGTCCTGTGGTAAAAGGACATGGATATAACCCAAAAGGTGAACCTAGCTCTTTCAGTGCTAGTGTACTGTCCTTCAAAATCAGACTTGGTAGGTGTCTGCTGACTACTGGCACATGTATCTTCTACCTTGAAAGCATGGTAGCCACATTACTAAATTCTAATCTTCAGTATTATTTAGCCTTGTATTAAACCATCAGGACACATTAGTCTTCCTGTAACCATGAGCTGTACTATGCTCCTGCCTTTCCTAGCTCAAAGCCTGGGAAAGTGGTTTTTTTTAATGTAATTAACACATGCAAGCTACATACAATGCACAGCAGAAGAGATCTTGTAATTCCATCAGTACTCCCCTCTGTTCACACATTTCTATTGGTCTATTAATCCTCACTTTCTACTCACATCTCTACTATGTTTTTCATCTCATCCCCCAAGTCCCTGCCCCTTTGCTCTGTTTCTCTCTTTTTTTGTGGCGCTTACCTTTCTAGCTCCACCAAACTGTCTTGGTTACACCTCCCCCCTGTCCTCTGAGGTTCTCATTGGAAGAGGAAATAAGAACGGAAACATGAGAATGATTAACCAATTCCTTCTCTGGCCTTTCCCCTGCCCTCTCCTTCCACCAGCCAAGGTTCTGGAGCCAAAAACCCATATCCATCCCCAGCAACTAACCTGCAGCAGCAGGCCAAGGGACAAGGGTTAGAAAGACTTGCACTACCAACATCTTCTCCCTTCTCACCATAGCATACTGTACCATTTATTATGATACAGTGTAACCAAGATAAATGGCCCTTGTCCTGTTCATTAGTTAAAAGTTAACAAAACACTCAGCTCTAAGAAAAAGATGGTCATCCATCTGATATCTCGGCTAACGTTATTCTAGTGTGTTCAAAACATGCAGATTCTGTCTACAAGACAACCAGGTAAGGTGCTGCAGAGGATGGGGATTTGAATGGCAGATACACCAACAATGAAGAGAGGCCAGAACTTGGGGGGAGCTAAACTGATGCTCCCTTGCTCTCCATACACAAACCAAGACCATGCAAAACACCAGAAAGTGCCTAGCACGAAACAGGCTTGTGCCACTGGACCAGCATTATCTAACCATCATAAAAGTTATGATAAAATAAAATAATATCTGGTCTTCCTTACATATGTTGCTCCTTATACTCCTCATAATCCCATGTGAAAGCTGCCTCCTTTTCCCTGCAGCATCTGGATGTTCTATTGACAGAGCATTGTCTAATGGTTACAGCACAACTCCTGGTTTCTATTACTGGCTGTAAGAGAAATGTGTGATATATTAAATAAAATAAAGGACATAGAGTTGAATTTTGCCACATGCTTCAATATTTATTCAGCAGTAAAAGAAACTAGATAAATCACTGATTCTTTCTCTGACTTCGTTTCCCCAAGAACAAAAAAAGTGCATTAAACTCTGGTGTTATATAATTCAATACTTGTATTAGTAACAGCCTGGGATTAAAAAGTCCAGAGAAGACAGCTTTTTATTATTAAACTCTAAACTGCAAATACCTCATTGAAAACTGAAAAGTGTTGCAGTTTGCAAAAATGTTTGATTCTGCAGAGTAATACCCTTGCACAAGAAGTGACATTTAATATGAACTATTTTACTGTCTAAGCTTACAGTGGACAGCAAAACCCGAAGTCATCCCACAGGTACCAAGGAAGAAAAAAGGCATGCTTCTCTTTCTGAAGAGTATCACACGAGGTCTACACTCCAAGACAGCACAAACATACTTACAAAAGAAGCTCCTTCTGAATTTAGGAACAGAACCATTAAAGAAATGACCTGATATTTCTATAAGCATTTTTAGGATCTGACAATCAAACGAAAAAACTATAGTATTGTTTATGTGTAAAGTCCATTAATAGTAATGAGTGAAAAGACAAGGGGAAAGGAACATACAAAACCAAACAAACAATTTGCTGCTCAAAACCTGATTACTTATAGATCAAAAGGAAAAGCTTCTGTGAGATGTTGCTCCACCTCTGGAGATATAAACTGTTTGCTAGATTCCTTGTCAAAACAAAAGGACATGAGTATATTAATCTAACAACAAAAGCGTCCTTTGTGAGAGGACACAGTGCCAGGCTGACTGCTCCATCTGACAATGAGATTAAACACCATGGCTCTGTGAGCTTGGCTGCATGCTTTGCCTGACACCACCACCCAGTGCAGCCATAAGGTCAAAGACTTCTGCTTGGTCACCACAGGCTACTGAACTAGCAAGACTCTCATATCCTCCCTACAGAAATTGTTTCTGTGTGTCTCCTAGTTTCTGAGATATCACACAGGGGTCTGAGCATCTCTTGATCGCAATCTACTGAGCAGCATTACTACCATATGGTGATATTGGGTACAATATGATGATGGAACTATCACTATCCTTACTTATCAGAATCACAAGAAATTCTGTCCCCTGTCACTGAGGGGCTCAAATGAGGCACATACAGTCAATATAACATAGACATGGATATAAATTCTTTTATGTAATAGAATTCTTCTTTCTATTTATTTATTTGTTTATTTATTTATTTAAATTGTTGGTTTCAAATGGCACCATCATATCTAAAGGCTGGATTCCATTCCCACTGACTTCCTAATGAGTAAAGATGGAATTACGCACTGATTCAGGCATATATAAACTTCAGATTAAAGCTTTTTGAGCCTAACCCATATCTTTATTGTGTTCATATAGCAGTTTGAGAACTTGCTTTGAACTTTCAAAAACATTGACTGGGACAATGTTCATCTGAAATAATGTTCACAATTAATTCAAAATTAAAACTCCAAAAGTCAGAACATTGGCTTCCATTTGGTGAATCGTAATGTGTGTACTTACCTCTGTGTGCATATATGCATATGTGCATGCATGCAGATGTTTGGGTGAAACTGAGGCAGAATTTATTGCTATTAAGGTTAACCTGCATCCAATCTAATGTTGGTGTACTTATTTTTCCTGAGAGCATGGAAAAATATGTTTCAGTTTGCTGCCACTACAAACCCAGCACCAACATTTCTTTTTGGTGGGCTTCTCAGTTCAAGAAAAAAACAAAAAGGTTACCAGTAAATAAATTGATTCCTAGAACCTATGCTTTATCAGATTTGTAAGAGTTGTGCAGTTAATGAAAGTCATGACACTTAACATGAAGACACTGGGGCTGTTTAGTCTAGAGAAGAGGAGACTGAGGGGGGGATCTTATTAATATTTGCAAATATCTAAATAGTAGGTGTCAGGAGTTTGAGGCATGCCTTTTTTTTCAGTTGTAGCTAGCAACAGGACGAGGGGTGATGGGATAAAACTGGAACACAAAAAGTTCCATTTAAATATAAGAAAAAACTATTTTACTGTGAGGGTGAGTGAGCACTGGCACAGGCTGCCCAGGGAGGTTGTGGGGTCTCTTTCCTTGGAGGTCTTCAAGACCCACCTGGACATGTTCCTATGTGACCTGATCTAGGTGAACCTGCTTCTGCAAGGGGGTTGGACTAGAAGCTCTCTAAAGGTCCCTTCCAACCCCTAACATTATATGATTCTATGACAATGCCTTAAATCAATATGATAGCTATCATACTACTTTTACCAATTTTTCTTAAATAAAAAATATTTATTTTCCATATTGTTTAATCACTCACACCACAGAGTTAGGTAAACTACAACTGCATTCAAATCTGCATATATCATAATAAGATGCAATTTCTTGCTTTGGATCTACTTGGAGATGGCACATTTCAATCTCACCGTTTTCCCTGTATTTTTACTGTTCACAGCTCCTTCTCTTTCATTGGCTTCTCAACCTTAAACTTCTCTCCTGTATGGGTTAAGATTTAGTGACTGTTCTGCACAAGTTGTTTGCTGCCAAGGGAATATGAAAGCTCTACACAAAAGCCATCAGTATTTACTGCAGCTCAGATGACAAGTATGGAAACAGGAAAAATACCTTTGCTCTTTAGAAAAGAGAAAAGGTTTACAAGCTCTTAGAAAGTGAAAATCAGAGATAACTCCCACTGAAGGAAAAAAAGGAAACAAAACAGTGGAAATTTTATAGTCATCATCGAATTTCCCCCTTTAGTTTTGCTTATTATTTCTCAAATGTTTTGAAAGTGCAGCTCTGTTTTTAGGTAATAGCTCCACTCAAACTCAGATCCTTGACAGCAAGGGAGACAGAATCACTCAAAATTAGGTTAAATTTCCTGCCACCGAAACATTTATCATCTGCCAGCAATTAAATGTAGTTAGCAGTCCCTGACCACTGTAAACATTTAAAGACAGCAACTTCACCATGGTTTCATTTGCCTGCCTTAAAGAAATTGGGGTTGTGTTCACACCTAACATCTTATGATGGTTTTGAACCTATTCATGATACTTTTTCATGGATAAGAGACCAGAGATTTAGAAAACAAAACCACAGTTCAGCTGAACCTCAGATCCTTTCAGTTTCAGCTTTTTAGTTAACAAAATAGAGGACACTGATTTGCAAAATCATGTCTTCCTCTGCTTTCCCTGTCATTTTTGAATGCTTCCTTCCATTTTGTATTCTCATCTTCCAGACAAATAATAATCATTAAAAAAAGTTCTATCAAATGGTCACCTTACAGAAAGGTGCAGTATGCAGACAAGTGATTTACATCTCAAACAATAGCCACACATTGTTAGCTAGATCTACTAAACATCTGAACTATGAAGGGCTGAAGTAAATTTGTCCCTAGGCAGCTGTACCACTAAAAGTGTACAATGACATTCTTGAATATTTTTAATTTGAAGGATTTTTTTTTTAATTTTTGTAAAAAAAAAATCCAAAGCCCACCTTGGTTTAAACAACAATGTAGGCTTTCAATAATCATAATTTAAAAATTATTTGGCTCTGAATGGTCTAGATTTTTTTTCCTTTTATTCCTCTGTTTTATGTGCATGCATTTGTTTAGCAGCATGGTGGTAAGGGACATTTGGGCTTCTTTAAGTTTTGGAAGTGTCTAGAGAATGTCTGATGTTTTATTGATTGTCATTTAATTAGGAATTATCTAGATCAACTTGTTTTGTTCCAATCAACAACAGGGCATTAATACAGTCAGAAATAAAGTCAGTATCTATGAATACACAGACCTCAGTGACTTCCAGGCAAATCAAAGCAATGTCTATACAAAGCAATAGAGAAAGGGAAAGGCATCTCTACTTCTTATTCTGATACAGGATCTAGGCCAGATCATTCATTCTGGTTGACTTCTGGTTAGCACAAAACCAGAGAGAAGAAATAATAGCAGTTTTCAAACTGCCCTTGAGACTGTGGTCTATAATCTGATCAAGGTATGTAAAGACTCTGATATCAACTTAGAACAGTCTTGAAGTTTTGTAAATGATTCTTGACTACACATGGATCCTGACAGAGCTATCACACTGGTCCTACAAAAATCCCTTTCTTCAAAAGTGATTTGAAGGTTGCCAGTTCTGCATGCTCCTGAGTGCCTTGTAGCATCTCAGTGGTAAAAAGTAGCTGGAGCAACAAGTCCTGGCTCCATCTGTGGTGCAACATTTGCTTGCTGTGTGTTCTTTGCAGAAGGGCTAGAAGGATTAGTTACGGTTGGTGCAGCTTGCTAAACTCTGATTATTCATGTCCTCTGAAGTTTACATGCAAACTAATTAGCAGCACTGATCCCTTAGTAAGAAGGGGAAATCAATTAGGAAAGCAGCTGACCTTATGAAAATAATTAATTGCAACGCACATGTAATTTCATTACTTGATGGCCAAGTCCTTTATTCTAGCTTTTGAGGCTTTGGTGTTTCATTATTTTATTTTTTTCCCTCCTCCATTACACCACTGTTAATCTACCTTGATTTTTCTTAGACATAACTTCCATCACATAGAATTTGTCCTGTTTTGTGATACACACTTTCCTGGAGAATACTTGGCTTTTTTAACAGGAATTCTGGTGTGCTTAGGAGTCCTGAAAATGGGACAGTTTTTATGGAAAGGTGGCTCCTTACTTCGAGGTGAAGGATGCTGAATTGCTCTCTTGGAAATCTATTTGATTGTGTGAACAAGGAAGATGAAAGTTGTAAGCTGTCTTTGTTGTACTTGGCAAGATGGTTCAGTTCACAGGAAATGCAGAGCATCCATGATCCAGTGGGGTGCTCCAATACATGTGTAATTGCCATAAAGATTGAGTTGCTCTGAGTACAAAAATATACCCCACACTCTCTGTGAAGCAGTTGACTGAGATACAAAGAGGGGCGCACCCAGGTTCTGCAAGGTTTAATTCCATCATGGTAGTCTGAGCCAGAACGAGACTTGTCCTATGCCAAAAGAGCAGCACATGTTTAACTAGATAGTGGCCTTGATTCTATGCAAGATGTTCATCCACACAGACTGTGTTCCTAAAATTATTGTTTGCTCCTGAACCACTGCACATGCCAGAGAAGAAACTGTTTATCTTGGGGGGTGTAGCTGATCAAGAATGAGCTAGTCATTTTTCCATAAGATTTCAAACATTTAGAATAGTAATGATTTAGGATTATTGGAAGTAAATGTGTTCCTCTTGAACATATATTCATCCACAGATAGAGAGCTGTGAGCAAAACATCATACTTTGTTTACATAACAGAATCTGAAGTTTAGCATTTGTATTTTTTCTATTGGCTGTCTCTGAAGTTCTAATAGTTGTGGGAACTATTTAGGATATTTACAGAGGGGCAGGTTCATATCTATGGAGACAGCTACAGGAAACATATTGCTTTGTTCAGCAGAACAGCTTGATCCCTGACAACTGATTCACCATTGCCCTGTTACTTGGTGTATTAATTTACATAAGCGTGAAGCATTCACGCTCTCAACTCATTTTACACTCACATTGCACTCATGTAAATATTTCTGCAGAGTATGTGGCATTAGGGAACTGGGTCACACGACTTAATATAATTTTGGACCCCTTAAAATAGAAATACCATGGAAAGAAAGAGTTTTACACTATCTTGTCTGTGTGATTGCTTCAAGCACTAAGAGAAAAAGGACACTGCAAATGATGACACATTAGGTGTAATTAGGATTCAAGCACAAATTGAATGCACAAGCTCTTTTTAATAGACTAAAGCCCTGAAGGATTCTAAATTGCACCAAGGAGGAAGATGCTGACACTAAGTTTTCTTCTAATTGCGGCTGCTTTGGAAGAATGAAAAACGGAATAAAGAAAGAAAGAGCAAAAATAGAGTATAAAATCAAGAACATTACTAAACTATCATTTCCAATAAACATATTTACTAACTTACAAGAAATGCCTCCAGTTTAGACTATAATTATAATCAAAACCAAGTTAATAAGCTGGCCCACAGACTGAATAACAGGATGACTAACACTTGTAATGCAGCCTAGATGCAAGTTCTGTTCTGTTGAAATGATGATGGGGTAAAGAGAGCAGATGGAGGAGGAAGTTACAATTTTTATGTTGTTAGGATATATGTTGCTTCTAAACACACCTGGTTTATCTGTAATTGGGAACAGTGGAGCCTTGTTTGCTGTAATTTTTCTATAAAGTTGAAAATCATCTTACGAGAGGTAAAAGATTCTTTTTTCCAGGTGAATGTAGGTAACATTGCACAAGTTTCAGAGAATAAATATGATACCTAAAATCCTGTTCCCTGGTATTCTTTTCTTCTCCTGCAAATCACAACTAACCTGGATGATCTGTGTAGTTTCTGATATGCTCTTCTCTCTCTCAGTTTAGGTTTCTGTGTTCAGCTCAGGTCTTCACCATGTAGGAAGAGTCTACCTTCAGATGACTTAGTACAGCTGTTTTGGTCACAGAGATGAAGTTGTAGAGGTCGTTTTTCTTCTGGAAAAAAAAATGCAAATAAATAGTTCCTTTTCGCTTCCCATCAGTATAAAAATGTCTCCAATGTTTTGTCAGAAATCACAGAAGAAATGTGCATAGAGTTCCTGTATGGTCTCTGTTAATTTCGGGACAAGGCTAGCCTTCAGTGTTTTGATGAAATTGTTTTGTCTTAAGCCAGAATTATTTGAAGCACATACTTGACACTAAGTAAGAGAAGATGCAGGCAGTAGGTACTATTTGGGCATGTAAAAACAAGAAAACACTGAAAAGCTTCTTTGCTGAAGCACTCAGCAGTGCTCTTAATGCACTGTAGAATCAGATGCAGTATGAATATCCTACATGTACCATTGTATCTTCAATACTGTTTGCATGTGCATTATAGACAAATTGTTGATTGTTTACTCTAAACATTAACTTTCAGTACAGGGATCATAAGTGATTACTGATAGAGAAAAACAAATCTTTCTGCATAGAATGTAATTAGCATATAGAAAGATGGTTTTCAGCTGACACAAAGCTATTGGCTCTGGCTTCTTTGCATCAGCTGCTCTAGCCAGATGACTTTCAGGATTTATAAGGAAATCTGTTATGAATCATTTACTTTTATAATTCAGATAATTTTCTTATTGTTGGTTTTTTTTTTTAATTTTTTATTAAAGCCAAACAACTGTGCTCCAAGACATTCCGCAAATGCTGCTGTACTATCGTTTTAGGAAATACCATTAAAGCGACCTTATCCTCATTTGCTTCCCATGGCATTTATCTAAGCTGTTTTAAGAGAAACATCATTAAAATTGTCAATTTCTCCATGTGTCTCTTAAGATTAATCATAGAAACTATACTCTTTTTGGGACAACAGGAACACAAAGGCTTATTTTCCCTTCATTAACCCCATTTTCGATCGAAGTAACAACATTAACACAGAAAATTCAGGCTTTTTTTCTCCCCTTTTTTACCTGCAAGAATTTGCTACTAGTGAAAGATACCACATTATAAACATTAGTGAGTGAAGACCTCTAATCAATCTCAAATTATATTTAGTACAGGAAGCAATTCTACCGCTCCCTCCCAAACCTTTCACCACAGTACCTGAATTTTTGTCCTGAAGCAACTTATTTTTAGAGGATTTGGGACATTTCAAATAGTACTTGGCCCAAAACTGAAAGTGTCAACTCGATCAGAGTTCTTGAGCTGTTTTGTCTCCGTCATGAATCCAAGTTCAAGTAACATGGAGCACAGAAGAGCTGAAGTTAGAAGACACTTCTGGCAATCATCTGCTCCAATACCCCTGCTCAAGGGAAGGTCACCTAGAGGAAGCCTGGGGCCTCACATGGTCAAGTTTTGAGAATCGCCACACATGGAGGCTGGTTACCCTAAGTCTCTCTGTTAAAGGTTATCTCATTCACTACATTACTACTTCATGATTCTATCTGTCCTTATCCTCACTAAAGAGCTAACTTTAGTCATGCAGTTCACACAGCATTACATCTTCGCATCTTCGTTGATGTCTTCATCTGTCAGTTCCACAACATCTCACTATGCAATGAAGCGATTGATCCTCATACATTTTTCACAAGCTTTCTGTGCACATTTTACCTGTGTCAATGTGAGCTCACCTAATAAACCTTATTCTGACTAGTGACAGTGTTTCCACAGTAGCTGATGTCCTTTAAAAGAGAGAAAAGCAAATAAAAAAATGAATAAATAAATGAATCAACAAAGTAAAGTAGCAGAGGTAAAAATCTCTGATGATACTAAGTAAGCATGTGGCTTTTCTCACTGGGATGAGACGAGTCATTCAGTCATGACTCAACTGCTTATGAATAACATGGCCATTTGAAACACAGAGAAGTAAAAACCTTTTAGAACCTTACAGCCCTGTTCACTCATATGTTCACTTTCTTTGTCTCATAGGTCTGTAAAACCCTTGCCTCATTTTAATAGAGAAAACCAAAATACTCTTGTTTACATTTTCAGCTGGTGGTACAGCTACCGGTATTTCTACTAATCAATCTAGACAGCTGGAAAAAAATACACCTATTTTCTTTTGTCTTGAGCCACTCAATCCATAATGAGACATTTAATTTCAGACTCAGACTGTATAGGTGGAGGATAGATTCAATGTAAGGGAAAGAGAGCCTGATGTCAAGATTCTTTGTCTACCTCTCCCCTTAACTTTGTCATATTGCTGAAAAAATTGCCTAGGGATAATTTTTCTAAAGGGCAGGAAGAGTTTGTCTTGGTAAGTGTGCTACTATTTGTCTGTCCCAAGCTGCATTGTGTATTGAACTGGAGAAGTTATGATTCTAGAAGTGACATTGAAAGGGAAAACTGCACAGTAAAATGGAGTAGTGAAAAGAATGGTACTGCATCTCATGGTGCCTTTTTTCAACAGCATATGCATTCATTTTCACTGTATTCTTCACAAACAACGAAACCTATTGCCTGATCTTTTCACATTGCAGCCTTGTTCTTTCTCTTGCCTAATTTCATAGTAAGTCAAATGGGGCCAGCAATGAATGCTTTTTGTTGCCTTCAGGTAGGCCTTGTTGTATAGACAGGAACACACACTACCTGCTAGGTACATAGTAATATTCTTATACTTAATTTTCATTATTTCTTTCTCATTTGCTACCACAACAAATTTGTCTTTAGATGCCAAAACTACTCCTCAAAGCTATTCCATGAATAAAAGTAATGTTCCATAAAGCTTCTTCTTTCAGCTTTTGCTATTGGTATGGTTTCTGGAAAGCAAATGTGCTGTAGACATTGATACTCTCAGTTTCATTGCTTATGTGCAAGTGATGAGTTTGGCTTTTTTTCTGGTAGGAGAGCCAGTGCAGTGAAACTCCTCACAGTTCTACCCCATATGCTCAATATCTTACATGGCCTTCTATCTAGCCTGTCCTTCAGGGTGTGCCTGATAAATGAAAGCTCAATGCTGAAGAAAAGGCATGAAGAGCATTACCATTACTTCATATCCACATGCATCTCTTCAAAGAAATAAGATACTGTCCCTACCTCAAGTTACTGGGAAAATGGACAAACCTTGGCACTAAGTCCCTGTCTTCCCGCTACAACATGTAACAGAACCAGGATGCAACATCTGACAAGAAGCAACAAGCATGCATCTCTGTAGTCCTCACTCATCTCAAAGAAAGTTCCTGCCTCAGCTGACACTAAAGCATTGAACCCTTGAGGCTTTAGAAGCATTGCTTGGCACATTATCCATATGCAGTCCTAAGCGGTTTTCTCAAAAGAGCTGGTGGAGATGGAGCAGAGGAAGAGAGGTTTAAAGCCAAATTACGTCA
The DNA here is from genome assembly GCA_013401255.1 of Urocolius indicus. NCBI lineage: Eukaryota > Metazoa > Chordata > Aves > Coliiformes > Coliidae > Urocolius > Urocolius indicus. The sequence continues at coordinate 122,355 of WBNH01000684.1, forward strand.
TTTGATGCAAACATCAACCCCCTTGAGGAATAATTTTACATTCCTGAGCAAAGACATACTTTGCTTTTGAAACATTTACCTTTCCTTTATATTTCATAACATTAAGAACATTTGGGAGGAATGTGAACTGGTTTGTTTTTTGTCTTGCTATGACAGTAGAAATTTATTTATAGCCAGGAACTGGAGGACAGTTCTCACGTGGCTGCTGAAAATTAAAACAGCATGTAGGGTTTTGTTTTGTTTTGCTTTTATGCCTTTGCTGCTACAATCTCTCCCTGGTTCCCTAAACCCTTGTTATTGTAACCAGAGCCACATTTTGCATTGCTACAATTGCAGGGTTATGTAAATTCCAAAGGCTTTAAAGAAAAGGGCCTGCAGATTCTGCTCCCCGGGCAGTAGGGAAGTTGACAGAAATAGTTATGCCCAACATCTAGGAAGAGGCAAAAGCATTAATAAATTGTCAACAGATGGGAAACCTAAGTCTAAACCTCAGCATCAACCTGAAGTTTTCTAAACTTTTTAGAACTTACTGGTTTCTTTTAAATTGATCATCCTCACATTTTCAGTGTTGTGCTTTGCTATGGCCAGGAAAATTTCTTTCAGCCACTTCTGGAAATCTTCATATGTCCTCTCACTTTCCACTGATGTGTACTGTTTTAGTCTGGAGAGACAACAGAAAACTCTACTGGTACAAACTTTTCCAGACTCAAGGAACTGTATTTTTACAGTGCTCATGAAACTGTACGTATTGAAGAGCATTACTTTACCCATGAAGATTTTCATAGTAAAAAGAAAATTACACCAACAGAGAACAACCATATGAAAGACAGCAAGAGAACAAAGAGTATGCATCTGATCCCTTGCAAGAAGTCTTTTCAGCAAGTAAGGTTGGGAAGAAGTGTGATATACGTTGCATGTCTGTGTGCTTCTGAGTAACCAAGTTGTAATGCTGACACTAGCTGCACATTTCTGTGTGGGCAAGGGCAAGCCAATTCATGTTTCTGACTCTGTGCTCTCTAAAAGAGGGATAATAATGCCCGACTCAGCGTCAACATTAGAAGGTTCTATACAAGCTCATCTTTGTCCTTAGACAACTCAGCTAAATGAGAAAAATGTATAGCCCACTTCTCCAACTTCACTTCTATTTCAGTTCTAAATTACTGTTAGTCAAATCATGCTTACATCTCAGACAAAAACTTAGATTACATTATTCCTGAAGTATATGCACAGCATGGTGCAGCCTGATCACTGGAGTGTACTAATTAAAACTCAAGGAAATTACTGTTTTTGTTAAAAGGTGCATACAGAACTCCCTAGCCAATTCATCTAACACTATAAGGGTGAGATGGTGGTACCACTCTAACATCCTTTCTTTAGTTCCAGGCAACTTTAAGCTTACCACAGTGGATATGAAAAACAGGGCTTGCTGCATTGTTCATCCACCTCTTTGGCACAAAGCCAGTCAAGTTAAGTCCTGCGGAAATGGAACCAAGAAGCCCTACCTGGCACTCTGCAACCAGGTAGGTCAGTGCCAAGCCAATATAGAAGGGAAATACTAAGCAATTTTGAAGTAATGATAATTTAAAAACAATCACCACAATGGAAGAAATTACTTCAGTAGTGAACAACAGTTTCTACTCAGCTGGTAGTTGCTATTGTTTCACAGGTGGTGATAACTGTCATTATTATGAAAGTGTAGCCATTTAAATCTTACTAAGAAAGACAATATATTCTGGAGGTGCAGCTACACAGGATCCCTGCTCAGCTCAGAAGTTTCTATCAGTTTGTCCCGTGTGTTTATTTAGTTGGAGCTAGGAACTACTCTGTGCAGTCTGGTCCTGACTGTCACTGTGACCTTGAGCAACTGACAAATGTCTTTGCACTCACAACTCTTTTTGAAGTCACCTAATGATGCAGATGCTCAATAATTCTGAAAAAAAAACAAGCCCTGCAGGTCAAAGCCAACATCTGATAGAGTGGAGATGTTTTGGGTTACATCATCAATTGTATAAATTTTGAACACCAAAAAAATTGAAGCAATCATAGAATGGTAGGGTTGGAAGGGACCTTTAGAGATCATCTAGTCCAATCCCCCTGCAGAAGCAGGTCCACCTAGATCAGATCACACAGGAACATGTCCAGGTGGGTTCTTGAAGACCTCCAAGGAAGGAGACACCACAACCTCCCTGGGCAGCCCGTGACAGGGCTCCCTCACCCTCATGCTTCACAGCTAATATTTTTGTAAATGTCATCCTGTATGTGTCCCAGTATAAAATAATGTCCAGACACAGAGAGATGGTGTCCAAGGAACCATCTACATTACCATTTTTTGGAAGAGCACAGTTATTAAGTATCTGTATGGAGTCTGAAATAAGCATCCATAATTCAAAGTGAAACCAGAAATCAAAGATTAGATCACCAGATTGCATCCCATTCTTAGTGTACCTAATGATAAGTATCTGAGAACTATTCATTTTACTGAGTCAGATAAAGTACTGACCAAAATAATCTTTTTATTTTGTAAGTTATGTTTCTTAACACTCTAAACTCTTGTATCCTTTCCTCAAAGATGACTAGTTTAGTGCTCAAAACACCGTGGAACACAGGCAAGAAGCTCTGATATCCTACTATATCAAATTCCTCAGATTTTGTTCTTGAAGATGAATGAAATCTGATACATGCCTCTAAGTGATCAGCACAGCTTCACATAGATTTTGGTATCTTATCCAAGTATTAAGCAAGGTGGAGTTTGCTTAGCTTTCAGAACCTGTGAAGTCTGCAGCCTGTAATTATTGGTGAAATCAGTAGCATAGCTCACATCTAGAACTCATTTGTTTCCCTGAGTTAACAAAATCCTTCCTTACCTTCTTATATATCAATAGATACTACATGGCTCAGCACAATTAGCAAAGCAGGCAGGACAAGTGGCCACTTAGTCAGCTCTGACTCAGGACCTCCAATAGCTGACATAGTTCAAGCAAGGCAAAAAAATCATAAAACACTAATAAAACATAGCCACATCAACTTTTCAATACAACACAGTGAAACAGAAGAATAGCAAAACCCTCCTACTGATACCAACTAGCATGAAGAAAAATTGGAAGGCTTGTGTTCCATGTTCCTCAATGTAGTGAGGTCCATATTAGATTCTCAGGACTATCATATTTCTCTGCTGGGTGAAGGAGAGCAAACAAAGCAACTGTAATGATACAGATAAGAATGTATGTAGTGAGAAAAAAAAAAACCAAAACAACAAAGCAACCAAACAAAAACCCAACCCATAAACAGTCGAATAGAATAGAATAGAATAGAATAGAATAGATCTACAATTACGTCTCTAATGATGCAACTTATGCGAGTTGCAAAGGCAGACGTGTATTGTCCTTTCTCCCTGCTGCAATTAGCTACACCCAAAAATACCTGGAGGGAAAATGACATCTCACACAGTCATGGTAAAGATGACCCAAACTAAGAAGTGTCAACTCTTTGGGTGTGGGAAAGTTTGCAAACAAATCACTGGGTGTATCAGATATACAGACACTAATGCAGTGATTACTATGTCCCTGCTCAGTGAATATGTAAAAGTGAGCTTGGTGTTTTAAGAAACATGAACTGCTGAACAAACTCAAGCCTAGGTGCATTTGCGTAGGAGTGGTACAACATCTACTGTGACGCCAAAGCTTCATGGGACACTCAGAATATAATTGATGCCCAGAGATACTAAACAAATCCATTATGGTATCTTACTCTGCATGGAAGCTTTTCAGACTAAGTATCACAGAACTGGGTAAACTGCTTTTGTGACATCCATAAATTAATTTCTTGGGGAACTTCACAGTGGCTACAGGACTTGTTAATCCCCATTCTATTAGCATCACAAGATGTAGTGTGTAGACACAAAACAAATAGTAAAAGCCAGCCCCAGAAACAAGCCTTCAAAATGCTGGTGAGAACTTCAAAGTCCAAATGCAACAAATATACAAACCTGGAGAGCTCATGGACTTAGGGTCACAGAGTCTAAACAGGAAACCTAGAAAATAAAGCTTACCCAATCATGCAGTCTGGGCTGTTTGATCAAAAGCAAACAAACAGGTAGGTAATTAGGTAGATAAGCGGAGGGATGGATGGATGGATGGATGGATGGATGGATGGATGGACAGACTGGAAAGCCCATACCCCAAGTCACACAGTTAATGGCAGTGGACAGACAGTAAAATCAAGTCAAAGATTAACAATGAGAGAATTTCTAATGGAAGTCAAAAATTTCCCATTTCTCTGGATACGTTGCCCCCAAGTCTAGCGTCAAACTGCCTATCTCCTCTAGCTTCTTTATGAATTAACTTTAATCCTGAAAGAGCTAAAGAATCCCAAGAGACTACAACTAATGAGCGCTCAAAGGAAAAATGAAGGTTGCCTATCTCTACCCATCATTGTGAAACCACTTAGTATTGAGAACCTAGAATTGAACACAGCGTTCCTAGTGTTGTTTCATCAGAGCTCAGAGACATATTTCCTCAGCAGGCTATTTGGATCAAAGACTTAAGGCAACATCCCTGAAAGAAAAGACAAGGTAAAACACAGAGGGCACTTTTTCGCCATCTGCTTCCATTTTAATTTGCTGCACTCTCACATGTCACCAAAGCCTGTAGGGTGGTCAATTGGATTCTGTGTTATATGCATTCATGGGAGTATAGGACTACAAGGTCATAGTGTCCTGTTTCCTACAATCACAGACAACTGCATAATAGATAAGTAGTCCATCAGACTCCCCAGTACATTTATTCCAATACCATCACATGTTAACAGAAGACTTTTTGAGTGACCAGTGCGAAGCAGAATCAGGTTTTTCAGTCTGAAATGAGGCAGTAATTTTCACTCTTAGTTTAAAGCAGCTGACAAGGACAAATTAGGTATTCCATTGCAGACATACAGTATCATCTCCTTGACCTCTGATATCTGATTCTAGAGATCATAATTTTATTTGAATACTGATACTCAGTGGATAAAAATGTATACAGCTACAGATATATTTTTATGTCAGAGTGAGAAAAATCAAAATATTCATATGCATGTAATCTCAGTTGTATCTTGATATATCTTGGAAAAATTGAGGCTGCTAATTAAAATATTTACTCTCAAGACTGATGAAGTAGTATTCCTTTTATTAAAATTACAGTGGCATCCTATGAAAATGTTAATATATTATGTTAGGTCAACTCTAGCTTGTATTTACAATGCTCTCTTAGTTAAGACTCCCATTTCACAGTAGCTAAGCTACACTTACAGATGTGGAAATCAGAAAGAGTTTGGGCCCCTGGAGACGTCCTGATAGATGTGAACATATTAAACATCATCACTGTAAGTAAGTAGGGGATGAGGTGGTGAGGAATGGCTTGCTAAGTTTTGCCTCTGTTTAAACATAAAATGTGTCATGAAGGGCACAGTAGGGCATTTATAACTTAACACATGTACCCCAGCAGGTACATGAAGCTATTCTAGATAAGCCCAGACACAGCTGGAAAACAATTCATGGGTCCCCCAAGGAAAATTTCACCTAGTCAGAAAATGCATCTGTTTTTCTCCTATAACTTAGCAATGGCGAGTGCCAAAGACTTCATAACATTCACAGACTGCTTGAATCCTGCTGATGATGAAAGGCTAAGGTCAAGCTTTGTACTTCTGTCATTGGCAACACATTTCAGAGCCTGTACGACAGAGCCAAAGAGATTCACTCATTGGGATGCTTGACCCACAGGGCAGTAAAAGTATGAAACAAGCAATGAGGGCAAGTTCATATCTCGGTAGGGCACAGTTGGAAGACAGTTCATATTGGCAAGGCCCTAGCATGATTATTGCTCTGTTTCTGTATAACAGTGCAGGAGGATGCTGACAGATCAGAGCACAGGCGAGAACAAAACCAACTGTCTCTCTGTGCATTCAGCTGTTAGAAACATAGTTTAATTGGTTCCCGCTGTATACATGACTGCAAAAGTAGCAAAGGACTAAAATTCCCTCGTGTTTGGTCAAGATCTTGCTTTCTTTCATCTGTTGTTCAGATGCTGATGGGGTCACCTGCCTGGAGGGGGTCAGGATTCTGCCAAATGGATTTAAGCAAGGTACTCACAGTCCAGGCATCCCAGCTTAATGGCCAATGACTCAGTGAGAAAACCACACCTGAAAATGTTTGCAAGGAACAGTGATATCCTGGCAAACCCTCTCTACAGATGTATGTTCATTAACAAATAAACCCTTTCCATCTAGTTAGGGCAAGTCTCTTACAATCACTATTAACAGTACTTAAGTTTCGCAGGCAAAAACATAAACAAAGAATGGAGAGTAGGAAGAAAAACTCAGGATTACTACTTGAGGCTTTGGGAAGCCAGAACATAGATATGGGTGAGGAAAAAAAAAAAAAAAAAAAGAGAAGGAGTACCCACTCTGCAGTAAGGTGGTATACTTATATTCTGAAAGTAGTCTGATTTTAGTGAATATATGGCTTGTCTAGCAGGTAGGAGATGAAATGCAACATAATGATGAAGATGTTATAATATTCTAGTTTAATTGCTATAGTTTTGTTAAACTAGTGCTTCAGAGGACATAAAGATAGCTAAAAAAATGGGTCCCTAACCTACCTGCAGTGAAAGTATTTATATGATAGTAGAGAGTTCCATCAGGTTTCAGGCATCTGAGAAAGCTCTGCATTAGATTCCCAAAATTCTAAGTCCATTAATAGTTGTAAAGCACTTGGAAATTTTCCAAAGGAAAGTGCTGAATACAAATAATAAACTGCTAGCTTTATCTAACTACATATATGTGACATGCTCACATATTTGGATAATGTATGATTGCAGACAAGAAAATAGCATCGTCACTTAACTCCTACCAGTTAAATAGTAACAATCCATTCTGATTGCTCCAGCTTCATCAGAAAAAATCTGGCTAATGAGCATACAATATCTACAACGTCCAGGGTTTGATCTTAAACCACTGGAAAGTTCAGAACTTACTGTACTGCAGGCTGATAATTTATTGACTACATGTTTTCAGAGAAACTGGACCTTCATAACATTCTTGGGGAAGAAAGTAACGTCATGTTAGAGGGAAACCATGTTAAATCTCTACAGGAGTCCAGGAAACTTCACACACATCAGCAGAGGCAAACTCCACAGTAGTGGAGTGGAAAGGTTGCTCCCTTCAACTTTACAAGGAAAGGAGCAAATTTACCAAGGTGATGTACAGCAACATGGAATTCCCACATATTATTGCCACAGTCTTCTAGAGACTTGAAAGAAAACAGATGACATCTGAAACACCTATAAATAGCCTTTTTTTTTTTTAAGCATTGATCTTTCCTAGATAATAGAAGCACCCAAAATATTTGTTATTCATTAAAATATCAGCAACAATCACACTATTGATGAGTAAGCCTGTTTGACATGTTTAGATTTAGAGAAATATTTAAATGCAAAAGAAAATGCCAAAAATTTATAAAAATCACTGAAGGGGGTTAGCAAATCAAAACTTTTCTGAAAAAAAAAGTGTCATTCTTTTCAATCCACTTTTGAACTGGACAACAAGAAGAGATGCTGGTCATTTTTTTCACTGACAAATGAAGATATAGTTTCTTCATGTGTATTCTTGACATTTAAAGGACTCTAAAATGTGAACAGGTTTCTGAAGGTTTGTGACGTACCTGGTCAGGTTCCTCAGCCCACATCTTACAGACATGACTGTTTCTGTCTTGTAGAATAAATAATATCTCTCGAAGATCACAAGAATAGAAAAATGAATACATAGAGTCAGACCCTAAGTCCATCTAAAGCAGTACCCTATCTCCAAGTAATGGTCAGCTGCAAATGGTTAGGGAAAGCATGTAAAAATACCATATATAGTCTGATCCTACCCCTGTTCAATCCTTTTAGTTGTTTAGGACTTAAGATGGGAGTACAGCCAGATAGATTATCATGTTTAATAGCTACCAGTGGACTAAGACTTTTCATTTCTTCCCACAGCTTTGTCTTGAGAGAAGGGAATCTTGTCACATGATATTAAACCCTTGAAATGTATCCTTGCATGACTTCTTCACAATGAAATCCAACCTGGATTGTGCTTCTTGGCAGAAACGTTCTTTCTCTCTTTTGCATCTGTGTGTGTGATTGTGTATTTAATTTATGAAAATGTCCTGGGAATGAATCTTCAGAACACATTTTTTAAACTTCAATAGGATGACCACAACACTGTGAATTTCTGTCTCTTATGATTTCCTGTTTCATTGCCCCTCCAAACAGCAAAAAAAAAAAAAAAAAGCACAACCACTCAAATAAGGTTTATTCACTGCCTTGACTATTAGAAGTTGTAACAGTAAAAATGAGTCCTTGTTTATGCCTTCTTAAAAAAAGGAATATACCAATGAGACAGAAGACAGTTGCTGAATCTCACAAATCAGCTTTGTCCACAATTCAAAGAGGAGCTGGGCTGGTACATGCATTGCCTGAATTTAAGTCATCTTGGGAAACAGCGAAGAGAAAAATACTCTCAAAGAAAACCAAATGTAAACTTCAAAGCTCATGAGCAGAAATATCAGCTTCAGTGATTATTACTTTGAAGTCAGCAAAACTGGAAAGCAAGCAAGCACTTCTTATTCGAGAGAACCTACCCTTCTCTAGCTGCCAAAGTTTTCTATTCCTCAAGGTTACCTCTATTTCCCTTTTCATGGAGTCTAAACATATCTTTCTGATCTCCCACTCCTTGAATTCCAGCAAGTCTTCTGATCTCTGTCTTATCTATTTCCTTCTCTCCACCTTAAGACTCTGTAATTCCTAATTCCAGAGAAATTTTATCACTGCTATGTCTGCCATAGTCTCAAAATAACTTGTCTTATAAATCCAAAAACCATGAACTTCTTCTGTTCAAATTTGTTACTCTATATTGTCTTAAGTCTAGAAAACTCCTAGTACTAGCAGACATTATCTGACACCACAGACATCACCAGAGAAGGCAAAATATCAAGTATTGAAATACTATGTGGAAGACAATTTGAAAATATAAATCTAACATGAAAGATGAATTTTCGTTAACATATAGACCAGACACAAAGGCCAAAGGAAGGAAACTTGGTGTGACCACTATCATCAGGTACAAATATAACATAGCACCAAGAAAACTTGAGTCTGCAGTACCAGTAGTGCTGCTCAGTGAATAATGATTTCATTGGCATGTGGCTATGTGGTTTTCAGCAAATCAAAGCAGGGCACATCGTGGACATGTTAAAAAAACCAAATATGAGTATATGAGTGACATATCAAAGTTCATGGGAGCTTCTGGCTACATAGGGCATACTCTTCTGTGACCTGTACTGTTGTAAAACAGCAGTAGATCCACTGACCTTCAGAGCTACACTGCTGTAAAAAGTATGTAAGAAGAATCAAATCCACTATGTAGATATGTACAAGTCAGTTGGCCAGCATTTCAAAAACAGCTTATAATTTTGGCTGTCTTGGTGCCTTAACAAGAAACTAAAAATAAAGAGACAAAATTACTGGTTACTTTGCACAACTTGGGCCTCAGTTTCTCTGGACCAAATTCTGATGCTGCTTGAAGTTACTTCTAACTGAAGACTGGAAGAAGTCCTGAACAATACACAGCTACAAAAAACTTTCACTAGAACAGATGAGATCAGGCTTGAACTGTCTGTGCCTCAGGTCACTCATTACCAATTTGGAGACACTGAGCCAAATCCTCAGCTGTTACACATTTGTCATAGCTTCACTGGAGCCCCCGTACCTATTTGCACTGGCTGAGAATCCAATCCAATAAATCCCATTTAACTACTTTACATAGCATTATGAAATTTAATACCCACACAGAGCTTGGAAGATAACAAGTCCTCAGCATGATAATGCCTTAGAGTAGTGCCAAACAGAAGTAACTCCATTGTTAAGTGCAATTGCAGAGATATCAGAAATTAATCAGATCTCTGTATGTTAGTATACATACCGAGTCCTAATACTACCAGCTTTCTGTGTATTTTTACAGTTCAAAGGAGTGTGACATTAGGGAACAAAACTGGAAAAAAAAGGAAAAGCCACAAAAGACACCATTGTCTGTCATCAGCACAACAAAAAACACAAGAAAATACATGTAAACTCTTTCATCCAATGAAAATCAGAGCAGTCAGCTTACTTTTAATTTAGGGACATGCTGTGCTTGCCCGGGGGCTGTGGGAATAAGGAAGGGAGAGAGGGTCAGATCTCCACAGGACTGACTCAGGTTTGAAAATCCTCAGCAATTAAAGCACTGAAAGCCAAAAATATCCACGCATCCTTCCCCTAAGTATCAGGAAATGGTGTCCCTTGATTACTCAATCACTAGGTCAGATGGCTGGCCTGGAAGGACTAGATGGATTTCTAGGATTCCACTGGACCTTGGGGAAATTGTATGTCAACTAAGGCAGATGGAGCAAAACCAAACTATCTGGGAGATGCCTTCAAAATACTGTTCAGCTCAGGTAACATATACTCAGCACACGCTATGTCTGGACTTGGTAAGAAAAATTGTTGTGATTGATTTCAAGATGAACAGAATAATCTTCATTACACATAAAGAGTACAATTAAAATAAACAGCAGTGACAACAGCAGACAAGTGATACAGTGTGGTAAGGCCACTAGGATATCCAGAGAATTTGCTTACTCAGCTCTGTGAAACCATGAGGCTGCACTTCATAACACATAATATAGACTTCTAAAACCTCAGGGTTGCACTGTGACTGTCATAAGCTCCATCAGGGAACTGTTTTCTGTTTCACAAAGCAAAACTGAGAAGTTCTTCACCCTGTCCATACTATGTTTGTTTCTCTTACTTCCAGGGTCAGTGTCCACCAGTACAACCAGAAAATTCTGACTGGTAAAACCTTACCCAAACTCAATGCTGAGTGATGTCCCATATATTCTCATGAGACACTAAATTTATGGCCTGATAGATCAGTATCTCTTTCCCCTTCCTTCTTCCACTCAGAGTGCAACTTTCCCCCTGAACCACAACTAACAGCCCATGAGGAACTTCCATACTTGCAAATCACTGCAGGTAATATCACTCACTAGTGGGATGCTGAGATGGAGGACAGAGAGAGGAATTGAAAGACAGAAAGGAAGCAGTTAGCTTAAAACACCCTAGATCTGGAATTCACTCCTTCTTAGATTCTCTTCTCACCCTGTAAGACGCCAGTACTTCTGTGTATTTTAGTTCTGTATTGCCCAATGCACTTCAGACAGACTTAACTGCTGAACCAGGTAAAAGTGTCTGTGGCTCATAGACGCTTGTCTTGGCTATGACAACTCCTAGGCTTTTATTGGGGCATATAGGTTTCTAACAAGTTGCTATGTTTCTTAAAGGTTATTTTTGTTTCTTTTACATTGCCAACTAATATGATTAGGCTGTTGCTAAGAAAATTAAGTAGCTTCTTGGAAAAAGAGATGCTAGGCTACTGGAAGCAAAATCTGGTAAGGAAGAAAAGGATTCTGATATGTCATGGTAAAGCAGCCCAGATTGCAAACTGATTCCTTCCAAGTCTGGAGATTTCCAAAGTACATCCCTGCAGGATCTGGCTCTGACAACACATGCTCCCTCACACGTGTAGCCAGCACAGTTGCTTTTTCTTCAGTGCAGCCAAGTTTGCTTTACATGCACTGCACAACATCCCTTAGTGAGGATTAGACCTCAAACATCTTCACAGTGAAGTCTACCCTCCTGGCACATTAGCCAGGAGTTGCTCCCAGCAGAGCTAACCAGACTTAGTCAGATTCATTTTCCAGGGGAGATCCTGTGAAATTCCCTTTTACCAATCCTCACCTTCTCTCTTTCACTTCCTTCTCCCTGTCCCAGCAACCCACTCTGCCACTCTCAAAAGTATTTGCAGACCTATTCCATTACCAGAAGAACTCAGCCCAGGGAGTGCTGACTCGTAACAGCTTTTCTTGTGGCTGCTGGTTGGCTGAAGCCAATTGGCTAACAGCATAGTGCATTATATTGTGCAATTCACATAGCTCCTGCTTCTCAGCCCAGCTTTGTGTTTCTGTTCAAGAGCACCATCTCTCCTTCCAGCAACTACACAGATCAAACACTCTCTCACTGGAAAAGAGCTTTCTAAAGTTACAAGTGCTAGATGTCAGCTTCACACAGGAGGCACCAAACTCTTCCACCTGCCTGGGGAAATTAGCAGTTTCTGTCATGGATCGCACTAGAGAAGATGCCAATGAAGAAGACAGCTGTCCCCAGAACTGCTCTTATGTCTACATGGGGAATGAAGAATGGATATCTAAGTGTGAGGTGAGGGAGGCAAGATTAGTCACACGAATGCAGCACTGAATTTTAATTGGAAATAAATATGTCTGACTGCCCCACTGAAAATATCATCTTATTACGAAGTAAGCTTGGGAATCTCTGGACTGCTGAGGTTAAAACAAAAGAAATTCTTAAGTATCACTAGCTTTCCCTGGGACATGAACCTTGCTACAGCCTTGGTATGTAGCCCTTTCATGCATAACTCTGTTACATCTAGTTTTCAGATGTAAGAGACACCTCTTTCCTCTGCAGAAGCAGTGTTTTCTTTGGAGAGTCCTCAGTATCAACCTAGTACAGGCTCAAGATGCTAATTTTGTCATAATTAGTGAGTGACACATCATATTTGCCTTAGGATTTTGTATTGTCAGTAGCCTGGCAGAGTGGGACAGCAGTTCATTGTCACGGAGTGAGGAAATTGCCTGTTATCCTCATAAGGAAAGAGGAACTGCTTGCTACACAATATGACAAGAGATTAAAGAATTAGAAAAGAAATCCTGCATTGTGGAGTTGCCTAAGGAAATTGGCTTTTGCCTAGGGTTTATTTGGCATTTTGCTGTGCTGCTATCAGAACATGAGCTGAATTTCAATAAATGCTATAGTCTTCCAAAGATACATCCTTCCTTCCCTCATCCCGTCACCCCATCCACAAACAGAAGAGTGCAAAAGCCTGCAATATCAGCCCCTCTGCATACCTTTGGGAGAAGCAATCAAGCTACACTTATATCCTGTGTCTAGCCAAGTTGGCTTCAGGATATTTCAGAGGAAAAAAAGAAAAGAAAGACAAATAATACTTGCAGGAATTTATTCTTGAAAACAAACAAAAGCACAAGATTTGCTGCAGCAACTGCACTTACACTGTAATGCTCGTGACTGCGCAGTTCCTCCCTGTTCTGCAGCCCTGTAATCCACATAGAGAAATGCCTGTGCTGCTCCTCTTGCTGGCTGTGCTGTTGTAGTGAGACTGGAACTGCTGCTGTTTTCACTTTCAGACCGGCCTCTCTCTCCAAATCCTCTGACGTCAGACAGCCTCTAAGAGATATTTATGGAATGAATGATCTAAAAGTTTCTCTAGGTAGAGCCCTGATTGCAGTTTTGGGGCATTTGTAATTTTTACACTTTTAGATAGAAAATCCCTTCAAGGGGGGTCAAGGAAGAACTCATGGGGAACTACAGATGTGGTTGTGTAAGTCCCTGGCAAAAGACAATCCCTGTACTTTTCTGTCCATGGTTTATTATATCCACACCCAGGATGTAACTATATGTCATGAAAATCCCCATTTGGAAAGCGGTATTTTCCAGTCTCTCAGCTGTGCCTAAACAGTGTTTGAACCAAGCCTGGCAAAGAGGTCTCCCACGCACAAACACACTCCTAGCCCATAGCCCTCTGCTGTGTCGGGGCTTTGACTGGGCTGAACTAAAACAGCTCTTCCAAGCATCTTGTCCACATCCTTTCAGTTTTGCACTAAACCCTTCCAGCTGGAATGCTTTCATAGGCATGTGGGACAGCTTCTCTTCTAATTTCAAAATAGGTTCTAGAAGTGTCTCATCTCAGATGAATACAAGGTCAGAAAATTCATCTGATCTCTGATCTCTATTATGTTGTGCCTATTTCCATCTCTATTCCTATTATTTCCTTGGTACTGTAGAGTAAGAAGTGTTTCAGCTGCTGCGAAAGCCAATTACAGTGTATATAGAAGAGAATCAGAAGTACTAGTGTTAATGTCAAGCAGTACTTTAAGAGTAAAATTGTCTCATGGTATAATCCTGCTGAGGCATGTGATGATAAATTTAGACTGGTAAGACCACTTTGGTTTGCATTTAGGAGCTGAGCTTAGCTATAAGCCTGTAAGTATCTATAGTCCTATCTAAGAGATGAGGAAAACGAGGTCTGAAGGTGATGTATGTTGAAAGTCCTTGAGTGAGCCTTGCCTGATTAAAGACAGACCTTTTTAAAAGGTTCAAAATTTAGTCAACGTTTTTTGGAGGAGTTTACAAATATGCTGCTATTATAAGCAGTTATTTTGTTCTTTTTTTACGTTATCATTTTCATTTGTAAACAGTTAGTTGAAGTACATGTCTTGGTACCATTTTTAGAGATGCAAATGCTATTTCAAAATGTAAAGCCAAGGATCTTTTTTGAGCAACTTACTAGTAGAGAAAATTCACTATTTGGGGCTGTATGGTTAGTTTTTTCACATGCATATGCTTTCTCTTCTCAGCTCTACCATTATCACTTTTGGGCATGAGTCAGAGCTCTTTGAAATCAATAAAAATCATCCAATCAACTTCAAAAGGCTTAAAATTAAGTTTGCTTTAATAATTTTCTAATGGTAGCTAGCCCTATACATTGCCATGTCATCACTATAACCAAAAGCCTTGAGATAAATTGCAGAAGAAAACAGTGGCTCTTTGAAAAGATTTCCACCTTTATACTTAAAAGATGGGACTAAGAACCTGGCAGATGCAATAACAAGAAAATATTCCCAGACCCAAAACAGTATTCTGTTCAGCAAAAGAAGTAAAATGTTTTTATGTGTAATTAAAAAATATAAAAATAATACAGTGACAATTGGAGTCGAAGCACTGAACCAGTGTCTCCTCTGCCTATCAGATTTGCCACTTGTCTACTTAAGATCAACCAGGACAATTTGAGGCATGAGTCCCATCCAGCCATGTTGCATACTACTCACACTGAAGATATACTCTGGAGTCATGATCCTACCTGTTGACAGCTTGTCTCAGAGATATCCACAGAGAACTCTGAAGGGCAATGTGATTCAGGGCTACCCTGTAGGACACTAGAGCCGTTCTTATGGGTTCCACCTCCCATTAGCTTTTATTGACTCAACTCCTATGGTTAATAAACCCTTTAAAGCACAGTTAAGGCTCTTGGCGTTTGCTGAAGATGAGATAGCTAGCTATGACTCCTACTCTCTGTTGAATTTATAGGATTATATGACATCTTCTCCCTAGAGAGTAGAAAAGAGGGAACATGGAAATCCTGACTCTTTCACGGAAGTAAAGCATTAGTAACTACATCCTGTCTTAGAGTGACCCACGCATAAATGGGTTTTCCTTATTTCAAAAGACTGCAGCAAGATTGAAATGCCAAGAGACTGAAATGCTGTATTTATCCATACATGATACAATTAAAGACAGTGAAAGCTAGTATTAGCCTGTGCCCAGTAGCACATTTCATTTCTGTCCTGAAGGGATATACCTCTTAACATGGAGTTAAGGTAGAAACATCCATTCCATCAGAAGTGCTACAACAAATTACCTTCTGCAGATTAAGACAGTAACTCTATGAACAGCTTGCACTTCTTTATGAAAATGAAAGCTAGTTGTATCACTGTATTTTCATAACCTATGCAGTGAATAACGTAAGTCTCACTTCAAGAAGGTGCAACAGGAGGCCTGTTTAGAACATAACACCACAAGATGAAGAGCATGAAGATCTCATCTGTGGGGAAACTGTACTCGTGTTACCTATATGGAAGAACACTCTCCATTGGACTGGCAGTGTGCACACAGGGGTGCAATTTGTTCTGTTTTAAACCTAATTTATTTTAAAACTTCTCCCAAATGATAATGGAGATGGGCACTTTCCTGGAGTGAAAAACAATTTTGTGCACTGGACCAAGACAAGCATAGACATTTTTGAACCCTAAAGAACAGAGAACAGAGAGAGATCTTCTGCATTACTAGCATGTGACTGACAAAATAAGACAGCATGTGGTTCTCAGATCCAGACCAGTCTCAATACATGTTCACATGAGCAACTATAGCAGTCCAGTTGTGGCTCCCTTCGTGCTACATACCAAAATAATAAACCAAAGGAAATGAAACCATATTACAATACTATTCTTTTTGCCATAGTGGAACAGACCATTCAGCTCTCTAGTCTAGTACACTGCCTCAAGCAGTGGTTATGATTCAAAGCATGAAGAAGGGAAAACACTTCAGCCAGCCAGTTGCGGGCTGGAATATTACATAAGAACTGGAGGGTAAAGAGGGAAGAGAAATTCTTTCTTGAACCCCACAGTTGATCAGTTTACACCCTGAAGCATGAGGTTTTTCAGATGCTGGGTTTTTTTCCCTTGCACTGGTAATGCTATGAATGTTATTTCTGCATATATTTTAGCTTTGGGAACCTGCCAAGTTTTTTTTTCCAATCCACTGAAGCCAGGAAATGCAAAGTTATGGCATATGTTCAAAAGAATAGCACACACCAAAGCATGCTCTGTCCTCAGATGCACACAGCCTTGGCCATAGTTTTAAAATCCATCCGCTGATTTTCCTTTCATTTTGCATGATAGAATTCTTTTCTCTTTTACTTTTGGCCTCCAGATTTAATTCTCCACTGTGCTGACCACTTACATATCTTATAGATGTATCCATTTCCAAGGCCCGAAGCAGTACCATGGCTTACCAGGTGCTAGCAAACAGTTTCAGCGATGGAAAGGGAAGCTGGTGGTGTGTTGCAGATACACACGTACCAAAAAGGAGGATCATTCTAAGACACTGCCACAGCTATCTTTCTCCCATGTGCGTGATTGTACCCTGCATATCAGGAAGGGGGAAAGGAAGAGCTGTCTGGTGCTGTACCACAGCTTACCTGAGATCCATACAGGATCATGCACAGGATAAAGTGTCTGAGTATCATAATCAATGCATGACACTGGATAAACCTTAGACCTAGGCAATGAAGTGACAGCATTTCAGACAAAGTTTCCTTCAGAATCAAGGTCGAAAAAACCTGAGAATCGGGGAAAATGAGGCTCACATAACTGAAGGAGTGTGTCCAATTAAAAGTAGTGCAGTGTTTGAATAAGACTTACAAAGCCAGCATCTCTGCAGCACACTGCAACTGAACTCAGACTAGGGGACAGACTGAACTCCTCCAGCTAAATTTAGCAACAGTCTTAGCTTTGATGGACAGTACTCTATTCAGGAGCATAGACCAAAGGCATCACTGGCTGAGAACACTCTGCCTCCACCACTGGCAGAATAATAGGCAGGAAAGAGTGAGCTCTGACCCACACAGGGAGTTGTGGCCAGGATCTGACTCCTTTGCAGCAGTCAACTAGAACAAAGAGAACTGAGTAGGCTAGACTGTTTGGACAGTTGTAAGCTAAAATTGTTCTGCAGATGTATAATACCAAAATTAAACAACATTTTTGTAATATATCACAGCCAAACTAGCTACTCCCAGAGCTAAGTTAGATTCATTTTATTAAATTTATTTATTTTATATGTTTTTTTTCCACCAAAAACTATATAGCAAATTCAGGTTAACCAGAGTCCTTTGAGAGCTTTGTGGGACAACAGTTTCTTGGCTTTGCTCTTACACATGCTGGATTGATGACTGCTAAAGCATAGATTCTTCAAAGAAGTCAGAGATCCAATTTGGAAGGAAAAAGACATACACATACAGTAGACAACCATGCAGACAGACACACCACCAATGACATAATGTATTAACACCAATCATCATGTGTTACAAAACATCAGGGGAGCCTGGGTTGGAAGAAGAACTGAATTATGTGGACTGTTATCAAATTTGAGTGCCTTGACTGGTATAATTTTTTCTTTTCCTAGGCTTTCTCTCTGCTTGCAAGAGATTTCTTTTTAAAAGTCTCCAGGAAGCCAAGAAATCCTATTAGACTAGCAATTATCCTGAGTCATTTCTTACAACAACTTTTCAGAAAATCTCTTCTGGCCATGGATGCAAGTACATCAGTGGCCCACAGAGTTGAGCCAATACACCTGATAAGAGTAATGATCTACAGCTATGATCTACAGCTAACTGCTTTAAATTTTTAATAACTGTGAAACAATTCGAAGGTTGGAAAATTGAATGTTGGAAAATGACACATAACACATTATGATACAGATATGTTTATTCACTACCCATGTAAAACAGTTTTGGCACAATGTGGGATACAACCCAGCCGCTTGCATTTTAGTTCAAGACATTCAGCTCAAAACGACTCTCATTCTCCTTGCAGCTCTTGACATAGTTGACGTGAGTTGACTGATGGCATTGAAACAAGAATCTATTAAATGTGAGCACACAATCAGAGCTGGTGTTGTAATTTTGGTACTTCCATATCTTTAAGTGCTTGGGTTTTCCTATATTTATGCTTTTTATTGTGTTTTCTGTATGATTTGTTAAGAAAAAAAATACCAGTTTCAAACCTACATTATTTAAAACTTCTCCCAAATGATAATGGAGATGGGTACTTTCCTGGAGTGAAAAACAATTTTGTGGACTGGACCAAGACAAGCATAGACATTTTTGAACCCTAAAGAACAGAGAACAGAGAGAGATCTTCTGCATTACTAGCATGTGACTGACAAAATAAGACAGCATGTGGTTCTCAGATCCAGACCAGTCTCAATACATGTTCACATGAGCAACTATAGCAGTCCAGTTGTGGCTCCCTTCGTGCTACATACCAAAATAATAAACCAAAGGAAATGAAATCATATTAAAATACTATTAGTTTTTGCCATTGTAGAACAGATCATTCAGCTCTCTATTCTAGTACACTGCCTCAAGCAGATAAAAAAGATTTGCATATGTAAAGCAGTTCAGTTTATGAGACACCAGCACAATTCCTGAAGCCTCCCAAATACCAGAGTTCTACTCTGTTGCTGCCATATCATCATACTGCTTTTCTCTTGTGAAGCCCATGACATATACAAGTGTCTTCTCAGTCAGGAAAACCTAAGAAAGTTCCTGAGTTCTGTTTCTAAAGCATGGTACAGTGGCACAATTATTTTTGGAATATACATAACTTATAGAGACTGCTATGCTTTTACACAAGTTTTGTTATTAGACCAGACAAACGTGATCTTATGTATCCTTGGTTAGCTCCTCTGAAGGAGGAATTAAGATGACCTGCCTATAGGATAAGAGCACAGGATCTTGACTGATAATATCAAAAAACAACTCACAGTTCATTTTATTATGTAAGAAATCAAACAAGCAACGACACATATTGAAACTATAATATTTAGGTATTCTATCTCCTTCATAATTAGTAAATATAAAAAAATGTAGTAATTCTCATGTGACATGCAAAGTTATTGTAAACATATGTTTCTATCACCTGCTTAATAGTCTACAGAAATGAGTCAACTCACAGGATTAAATAGATAGCCACTGAAGTTTAGATTTTATCTTTTTTTCTTTCCAGATAGAATAAAATCTGGTCTTATAAATAAATGAAAGTTTGAAGATAGAACACTCATTTGAAGCATTCAGGGCTTGAGGAGCTGTGTCACATGACAGTAGCATAATTTGACTTCTGGTGAAGACAGGCAAGAGCAACAGCTTTACAGAGTTATGCTAAGAGCATACTGACTCTCTTAGGTCCTAGTCACTGATCATTTAGGCATGGTTCAATATATGCAATATCCCACAGCACCAGGATTTTGTTTCTGAAGTAGAGCAAACAACCTGTGCCACTTTCTTATTATTTTCAAAAACAATACATGGGACTGGGACTTGGGTTCCAGGAATACAAAGTTTGGCAAATGAGTTTTGCAGACTCTTTAGGAGAGGAGGCAACTGTGAAGAAGTATCTTGCAAGCAGCTACAAATACAGACTTTGCTGAAGACACTGAGAGTGAGAGTCAAAGGGATGAGGCCACAGCTGAGTGGATTGATCTGTTTGGACTGTTTTGTCTCATTGACTTTAAACTGCAGCAGACACAGAAATCAAAACTGGACAGAGAAAACTTAAAAGACCTTCAACTGTAAAGAAGAAATAAGGGGGTAGGGCTGAAAATATTCTCTGGACAACAAGGGCAAGTGTAGAGTTATATTATGTAATGGAATGACTATTGTGTTTCACTCAATAAAAGGCAACCAAGACTTCACTAAAACCCGATAACTGGAAATTCTAAAAAATAAACCAGAGCAACAATTTACATATGTCAAAACCCACTGAGGTCCTGAATCCTGGAACATGTTCCTTAGGATCCCAAAAGAGTTTGAAATAAAAGAAAATCTGCGATGCTTAGCACATTCTAAGACTAAGATAAAATACAGTGCTGAATGTGCTCTAAATCAGTCTATTTTGTTCTGATATACCCACTTCTAGAAGAAGATGGACCATTGATGAAAATTAGCAGCGGTGAACCAGTTCTAATAAAACTTTTTTAACCAGTTCCACAATAAAAGACTCTGTGCCTTCAATTTGTCATTTTATTTTTCTATTTCAAATATAGAAAGGGGATAGGCTTAAATAAATATTTTTTGTGTGTGTGTTATGTAAAAAAAATTGTTACTAAAAGATTCTCATCCTGATTAGGTACAGGAATTATTTATAAACTAAAAGTTTTGTCCCTGTACTTTTTTTTCCTTTTCAAAATTAACTGTGCAGATCCAGGAAGGTGTAACAATTTAATTACATTTGGATCACCTTAGTCAAGACATGGAAGTGTCAGCATGCACAAAACACATACATATGTTTTAGTTTTTTCAACAGAATTCTTCACTTCTCTGAGACTACTTCTTCATCTGCAAAAAGGCAATTACAGAACTGAGTGCTTGACATGGACGCTGTGAGGTTACTCTCATTTCTCTTTGTAATGATCTGTGAAGTCCTTAGATTGGAAAAACAAACAATAAATTTATTCAGTGCTTGAATCTCTGACACACAAGTGTGGATAAGATGTTGAAGAATAATCTTACATGCAGATGCTTCTTGGTTTATTTTTCTTGGTTCTTGGAGTACCTGATTTAACTGAGTTTCAGACAATTTATTTCACATGAGCTAAAGGCAATCATCATGCAATTATTTCTGATGATTGTGCTGGTCTTCCTGAATACCAGATAACAGGAAAATTCTTTTCAGTAATACAAAGAAACAGCAAATACTTCTCTGTGTGCATGTCACGTTAAACTAAAATAAATTATATGGAATTAGCTTACAGAAGACAGAGGATCACTAGTATGGATGTATGTATTTTTACACTTTTCTGATTCAGGATGCCAAATGTATTGTTTCTTAGGTTAGATAGGAAAGATGCATACTCTAGGCAAGGGTAATAAAGGACAAAGCAGTCAAATGGATGCACAAAATGTACGATGTTTGTTTCCAGAGACTGTGTTTATTTAAATAGTTCTCAAATATACAAGTGGAGAAGGCAGGAACAGTGAATCTCACTCATGCCTCTTCATACAGTTTCCAAAATTCAGAAGTAAATCCTTATTCTCACTTTGAGGAGCAAAGGACTATGATGTTGTGAACAGCTCATTCAAGCTCTCTTCACTTCTCTGCATGTTCCACAGCAGTTGTCATGAAGTTCCTCCTGCCAGATTTGTACACAGTGTACACAAATATATTCGTGAAAAAAAAAAACAACTGTATGCAGCACTGTTGAATATGGAATAGTTCTGGATCTACTGGTACAAATTCTGATCAAGACAGACAAGCTGAAACCCAGCAGCACGGATATCCCAAACTATTCTTCTCAAAAACAATGACAGAGAACATTTAATGTATTTGTGAAAAAAAAAAATCTTTCCATTCTAAGAAGTATTTATATATCAACACAGAGAGTTTTACTGATAAGAATTTTGCTATCATAGTTGAAGGAGCACTGTCTGGTTCAGGCCTGTTTTAACAGCAAGCAAGTTATCTGATGCTACCAGATACTATTAACAACAGAAAAGCAAATGTTTCATCATCAAACATTAATAGCTTAGAATTGGCAAACTATACCTTGTTTGATTAATATTTTAATGAAGAAGTAAAATGGAAGGATTATAGAGACTGAGACATAGGCAATACCACCAGTGATCAGAATCAGACTTGAATAAAGGATAGATACATAAAGCTGTAAGGGTACCACCTTCGGGGTTATGAGGATTAAGGTTAGAAGCTTCACTGACTTCAAAGTATAAATTGGAATTGGTAAAAAGAAAAAGATAGGGTTAGAAACAGTTCAGCTGATGGGTAAAATGGGCCATGGCTGAATAGGCAGAAAAAAAAAGTTAGGAAGAAAGTTTTTTGCACACAGTTATGAAGCAAAAAGGGACCGTCTGAGTTTCCTTATATGTGTAATTTGTAGAGTGTCCCATGGATCAAGTTCATGTGAGAGTCTTCAGCAAGTGTGGTTTAGAAAGTCTTCACTCTCAAGGAAATTGACTATGGCAATCTGTGGAACTGGTTATACATTACTTAGGCGTAAGCAGGACTAAGTAGCATTCAAATGGCAAACTGATAACATGCTCTAGAGGATCTCTTTTTGGGTGTTTTTGATCTTTATTTTGCCCATTATTTTATGAAAACAGCTACTCATAAGAGAAATGCTCAAAGCATCTGAATACTCAATGCATTGTCTATAGTCTATATTGTTAATTGAAAGAATTATAATATTATAGAACTATAATAACATTATATGGTTGCAGGTAAGAGGCAGTTTCTAAAAGATAAACATAAGATAAAATCAATACCATCTTATATTATTTGAAAAACACATTAAGGGCTGAAAGGTAGTGCAGGTCTAGGGAAGCTGCAGGAAAAGACTGGATTCATTGTGTGGGGACTGCTGAACAGTGAATCACAATGAAGAAATTGCCAACTAAGTACTGGCATGGATGTCTGGCTTACTTAAAGAAACTAGATGAAGATATTTTCGTTTCCCATTCATCTCTGAAACCTGAGAAAACTGCTCTATATTACACTGAGCCACAGTAGCAGTGCAGTAATGTTTGGAAGCCATAGAGGGGATCACAAGTAAGTAGCTTCCTTCACGTGGAATCAAAACCCCCAAGGATAATTAATTTATCTGAGACACTAGTCATAAGCATCCTTAGAAACTAGGAAATGGAAAAGCAATCCAAATGCTTTTGGAGAATAATTAGGAATTGGTGAATGAAGCATTTTGTGAATCCTTGTCCTGGCAGAAAAGCACAAAGCAGCTAACAGGACAAGGATATGTTTCTGGCAACAAAAACTTGACCAGCTACTTTTCTTCACATTGGTGTTACAAGTCCTATTTTGTTAATATCTGTAAATCTCTTTGAGATCTTCCAATGGAAATTACTGTTCAAGCTTTATAAAAATATTATATAAAGGAAAAGTTACAGTGCCAGAATATATACAATGAATCTATGAGAAACCATCGTTCTTCCATGTTTCAAGAATTGTTTGACAAGTTTTTAAATTATTTCTCTGGGAACTAGTGTGGCTTAAATGTGTTTATCCTTTGCTTTTTGTTAACTCATGTTTGCATTTACTGTCCATTAATAACAGATGAACACAACAGCCTAAGGTACTTGATTCTTTTATGAACTGTAGATAATTCCACGTTTCAGTCCTACATAACATCAACAGCATAGGGAAAAATGGAATGTGGCAAAAAGCCCAGGAAAAGGCAAGTTGAGTTGGATTGGGAATTAGCTGGAAGGATAATAATCCTGCAAGCCAATATTCATTAAGTAATTTTATATGCAGTGGAAGAAAATTGTGATACATACTTGGCACCTGGAGACCTTAGAATGTTAAGAAAAATATTTCAAGGACTGTACAAATTGGTTAACAATTGTGATAGAAAACAATTATTTCTAAGGGGCCTCATGCCAGTTTTACTTGGTGTTATTCTGAAACTCCAAGAAGCAATCTAAAGAACTGCTTATCAGTCTAGCTGTTTTCTGAGATGTTATACAATCCTTCCTAACATTTTTCCTCTTGCAGCCATCATTTGGACTACATCCAAATGGCAGGCACTTCAACAATATGCAATTAAGCCTCTGGAGGTGCTTTAACTACACTAGGCCTAGGTAAGGCCTATGAGGACATGCAAAAACAACACAACTGTAAAATAAGAATTTTAAATGTTCAATAATAATAAAAGCAGTTTAAAACCAGTGTACTTAAACTGCCTTCTGGATTAAATTAATGTATGTTCTTAAACTATTTAAATTGAGACAAAATAACAGTACCCCTTTCCAAGGTAATATGTTTAATTCCTTTTCTGGCTTGTGATTTGCACCAAACTGGCTGTTTTACTTATGCAACTTTTCTGATAAACCATTCAATGGACACTGCAAATAATACAGGCTTCATTGAAAGGTAAATCTTATATTCCCAGTAACTGTTTGTTAAATTAGCCATGTAACTCATGTAGAAGGACAGCTTCTTTCTCTCAAATCATTCTCTCAAGTAAGAGACAATGATCGATCCTACCCCGTATGTCTACATTTTTGTTCATTAGTATTATTTACCTGAAAGTAGGCAGTAGAAAGATTTGTTTTTGTGTTGTTTTTCAAGTAGCATTTCTTGTTCATCCATCTCAGTGGATGAGACCATGACTGTAAATACAAAAAACTTTTACAGAAAGTCCTTACATGTTTTACTAGATTTATACAATTGGAAAAGTGTATTTTTTCTTAGTTTACAAAATTAAAGCTTCTTCAATGACAGTAACTAAAAAGTCTTATCTGTTGTATTGTATCTATGTGCTAGTCACCTGCAAGAAAAACTATGTTCTGAAGAAAATCTCAAAAATGAATCTATGTACTGCTGAAACTTGTTATTCATGGAGGCAATCTCATATAAGTATTGACTTCTGTTTTCAAATATCATATCTAGTACTTGATGACAATTAACTTTGAAAAAATCTGACTGGAGTGTGTACAAAGCACTGCCCTCCTCAGGGGGGTCACAGAACAACATGAACTTCAGCAAAAGCTATTGATTTTATGAACAGTATCTCTAGTAAAATATATACTGTTAGATTAACAATAACTTAAAATCAACAATCACTGCTGTTATGTATTTGTCTGTCAAATTATTTCCAGGGTCTTTAGGAGCCTCACTTTCTGAAACAAGCATCCACAGTATATAGAAAGTTGTCACATTCATTACTCACGATCTTGGTTATAAACAACATGTGAAAGATCAAAAGTCTTTACATTGCTTACAATAAGACTTTGATTCAGTGAAGAAATAATGGAGATAAAGTGAAGTACAGTTATCAACTTAGAAAAGAGGGTTTACGTCTGTGTTCTTCAGGCACACATGAAAAAACAACAAAAAAAATATTGTTGCTTGTGTTTGTAATCTCAGAATCCTAGAACCTTAATTTGAATATGAGTTAATTCCAAACACAAAAGAATTGAAACTCACTAATTTGTTACATGCTTATGAATTCTTCTGTGAAAGATGCTAGGGAAATCTAAACGCTTACTAAATACATAATCCACGTGATATAAACAGGAAGTCTGCCTCTTCACACTGGCAAATAACTGATGTCTGTAGGCCCTGGATACCAATCCTTACCCATTTAAAAGACTTCTCAACTATAGACGCACAACATCAGCATGTGACAAAAATCACCCAGCCTTAAATGCATCTGGCATGTCAAACTTGAATGAGCAATAGCAGTTGGCTTATTTTAAACCAAAAACCGTATGTTTAAAAAAATTCTCAAATAACAAAGCTTAAACTCTTTTTCCCCCCTCCTTACTTAAAAATCAGTAGTCTTTTACAAAGAAAAATAGAAAAAAAAAAGACAATAAAGAAACGACTAAAAAAGACTGATGATTCTATTTCTTTTCAGTTTTAAAATTCTTAATTTAATATTGCTTTCATTTAGTCTTCTATAAGTTTTGTTGCTGTTAGTTTGGAAATACCATTTTCTGTAGATATGGGTATGCTGTATGCTTCAGTAAAAGCATGCATATTTGCCACCTATTCACAGAACCATATGGTGGGAAAACAGCATTCAGAATGAAACTCCAGGAAAACCAGCTACTTTGCAAAAGACAGCACTTGAACACAGCTGCATTGATTCATGCTTTGTCCTGTTTGTCTCTTGTTTACAATAGTATGCAAATACATTAAGGGTGGGAAGGTTTGTCTTGGTCTTTTAAGGTATTTTGTGGCTCGATACTCAAGACACCATTTTCTCTAAGCTTCACTGCAGGCTGTGCTTGGACAATTGGACATGCTGCTCAATTTGTCCAGGTCTTCATTTTCTCCTGTACAAGAAAGGCATGTACTCACTCTGCAGCTAAATGTGATAATGTCTGTCATGCCTGGCTGGAGTGTATTATTCTATCCAAGCTGAAGCACCAGTGAGCCTGTGTAAGTACTTATGTATGCTAATTATGACAGCTTTCTGCGATCAGTGTACCTGGAAAGTATAATTTCCCTTAGTTTTAGCTATGCTATGCTACTTGGATTATGATGCAAACTTTCGCTTCCTTATAGATGGCCTTCGCTTCTTGTACAACTCAATCTCACTGTAGATACAAAAGTTTCTCATCTGCTCACCTACCCATCCCATCCTAAACCATGTTCTGATAAAGTCAACTTTTATCCTTCTGTATTTTTCTTAATTATTCACTCTCGTGTGTCTCTTCACTTTCCGCACACCACCACCATACCTATTTTTTTTTCCATCCAAATAAGCAGACTTTGGAAGGGTTCATGACAAAATAACAAATAAGAAAAACTATATTGCAAAAGATAAATGTGGAAAGGACGTAGATAAAAGTTGGTGGATCACATCAGCATTGCATTAGAAGTATGTTCATGTCTCCTGCTAACATGTCTTACAATGTATCTTGCAACAAAGGATGTAGTTTGCTATTTAGAAAATTAAAAGAAAACAAAAAAACAAACAAAAAACCTTGGGAAAAAAAGATTTGTTGCCTGTTGCAGTCCTAAAGATCCTTAAATTTCTCCATAGAATTTTGGTTTACTCTAAACCAGATAAACAAATAAATACATATATGTATACATGTATGCACATATATAAGCCCTGAGGAGGATATTTTAAGATTTTCCATCTTGGCTGAGTCTACCAAGACATGTATTTTTAGGAAACATACAAATGTGTTTGGTAAGAATATCAGAACGGCAGCAAAAGTTTAAGTTGCTTTCCAAATGCGACTGTAAGGTGCATGAAGACATAGCACTGCTTCCTAAGAAAGAGTCTGTAACAGCAGCTAAAATAGAAACATCCCTGCTCTTCTCAGAGGGCTTGGACTATTAAAAGTTGAACAAGGCAATGTGCATAACAGTATTAATAATTTTCATACTGAACATATAAGCAGGAAAAAAAAAAAAAAAGGTTATAGGGCTTTGGGATGATACCTGAAATATCAAAAAATATTGCCACAACTTTTTCACATTCCATTCAAATACAGAGACATAAGTTTCTATATTACCACACCTTTTACAAATAAAGGTTGTACTCCTTCTGGCAGAGCTTACATAACATATTCAACAGATAATGTACATAAATTTAGGCCAAGTTTCAGATCTTAAGTTCTGGTCATTTAAGAAGTTTCTGGTCATGTAGAAGATGATACACATTTGGCATTAATGTTTCCAGGAGTTGGATGATGAGACAAACTCAGACTTTGGCAAGAGTTTTGGCCCTACATCCTGTCCAGTTGATCTGTGGAAAGATTTTCATGTTCTAACTTCTAATCATTATCTCAGCCAAATGGCATGATAGTTGCCAAGAATAAGTAAAGTCTGAAAACTAAAACTTGGGAAAAAAAAAAAAAAAGACTTGAAAGTTTAGGCTGTTTATTTGGAAGCATATTAAGTTGCTAGGTGACATAATGGAGGACAAGTCTTTGAACTGCTAACTCCAGTATATAATATGACCTGTATTTTTTTTTAATCAGAAGAAAACTACAACAGCAAAGGCAGACAATTAGTTGTGATACTGTAACTTTTAATTTGGAATGCAACGGCTGATCTTTTGAAAACATGTAGTTGCCAGATCCTGTAACTCATCATCACATATTTGTTTCAAGCTTATTGGTTGTCTGTGTTTGGTGGTGCAGTTTCTCAGATAGTGCGGTGGAAGAAAGTATGACACTTCCATCTGAGGTTTGATATGAACACTAATACTGAAAACTCTTAGAAAGTGATTTCCCACGGAGGACAAGAAGGCTTTAAACACAGCAAGTTCAAAGCAAACCAAAGCTTTTCAGGTCTCCTGCAAAAGATGCAATCTCCAGACCACTACACCATTTTGAATGGTTAGCTGTTACCTTCAGGCTCCATTTTCCAAGACGTTCTTCAAAGCTCTAAGAACTATAAATGCTGAGAAGAGTTGGGGTTTTTCGGTAATAATGAAAAGTCATCCTACAATTCCCGCATCTTTGTAATCAGCTCTTTACCTCTAATAACAGGCCTCGTTTCCAAATCTCGGGAAAATTTTAAAAGCCCATTTAGTTCTTTAGCTAGGCCTAAAGAGAATGTTTCTGTTAATCAGCAACTGTGTAATTGTGGATTAAAAAATTTGTGGCTTTGGTTCATCATATTCCTCTTGTATCTTTTCACCTCATTTTCTCTTAGGGATGTTGCGGTTTTGCCCAGCCAGTAAGCACCATGACAGTCTCTTGCTCGGTGCCCCTCATCCACTCCCATCCTCATTAGGATGGCAGAGGCCCCAGTAAAATGAAAGGAAAAAAAGATAACCAAGGTTGTTGTGGCTTGAGACAAGGGCAGGGAACGCTCACTGCCAATTACAGTTCCAGGCAAAACAGACTCCGGCACTTGACTTAGAGAGGAAAGTAAGGAAAGTTTATTCTACTACGTACAAGAAACAGAACCAAACAAAAGCAAAAAGAGAGTAGGATGATTGAGAAAATTACAACCAGCACTTTAAGATCTCCCTCTCCTTTCTTCCCAGGCCCAGCTCACTGCTCCTGATATCTCTACCTCCTCCTCACTTCAACAGCTCAGAGGGTAGGGAATTGGGAATGTGGTCAGTCTCTCACAGATTGGCTCTGCTGCTTCACCCTTCTCAGAGGAGGACAATCCCTTGCATTCTTCCCCTGTTCTGTTA
This sequence comes from Urocolius indicus, assembly GCA_013401255.1. Taxonomy (NCBI): domain Eukaryota; kingdom Metazoa; phylum Chordata; class Aves; order Coliiformes; family Coliidae; genus Urocolius; species Urocolius indicus. The sequence goes on from WBNH01000684.1 coordinate 151,535, forward strand.
CGGGGTCTTTTTAATTAATATTTTGTTACTTATGTAAGCACAGTTTAACAAATAGACAACATAGCTGACTATTACATTTGCAGTTTTCCAAGAATGCAGTGCTCTCCTGCATCTGTTTCAGTACAAAACCAAAGAAATAAACAAACATAGTTCCTGGACCTTCAATTAAACATCCAGAATTCTGACAGTGACATTATCTACTCTTCCCCTAAATCCCCATATTGATGGAACATTTTGGGTTCTGCTTTTGTCATGGCTTCAGTTACTTCCCTCTCACATTTACTCCCCATTAGTTACTTCTGCCTCTCATCACCTTCAGCACCACCATCTCTACTGATAATGGGCAAAATTCTTCTGTAGATACAGAGCAGTGATGAGAACAGACTTTTCACTCCATTATCCATTCCAATGTCCTGATTTTCCTTTACTCTCTATTTAATCACCAAGTAATACTTTCCATTTGTTTTCATTTTTACCCTTTTGACTTTTGCACTCAACTTTAGCTGGTGATTATTCCTTTTGCATTTAATTCCCTGAAGGCTCACTATTTATGCCTCATATGCTTTCTGAGACACTTATTTGTTCAGTTGGGAGAGAAAACCTTTCCCCCACTGTTTTTCTTATTTGGAATACAAGTTCAACATACTTTTATCATAGCTGAGTTAAAGAGATTTCTATCGTCCTCTGTAATGATGTCTCTGATTTTCCACTTAGTTTAGATTAGTGGACTTATAATCACTGCAATCTGATATTTACCACTATGTCTCACTAAAACTAAGGCCAAAATACTACTATGTTGTTTGCGTGAACCTTTGGTAACCACTTCACAGAATAACGAGGTCCTACTATTGCTTCTGTGTAAGTTTAGCTGTCATTAGGAAGACAACATCCTCTACTTCCCAGTAGTAGTTTTTTGGAACATTTTTTAAATTGGAATAAAAAAGCCTGACATCTTCACTGCATATAATCTAGGCCTATTCCTCCCATTTCCCTTCCTGTTGTTTCAGCTGGCTAACTACAGGCAGAGCCAGCAATGTGCCCTCGTGGCCAAGAAGGCCAATGGCATCCTGGGATGCATCAAGCAGAGTGTGGCCAGCAGGTCAAGAGCGGTTCTTCTCCCCCTCTACTCTGCCCTAGTGAGGCCTCATCTGGAGTCCTGTGTCCAGTTCTGGGCTCCCCAGCTCAAGAGGGACAGAGAATTTCTGGAGAAAGTCCAGCATAGGGTCACCAAGATGATCAGGGGACTGGAACATCTTTCATATGAGGAAAGGCTGAGGGAACTGGGTCTAGAGAAGTGGAGACTGAGGAAGGATCTTATTAATATTTACAGATATCTAAATAATGGGTGTCAGGAGGCTGAAGTGTCCCTTTTTTTTTCTACTGTAGCTAGCAACAGGACAAGGGGTAATGAGATGAAGCTGGAACACAAAAAGTTCCATTTCAATATAAGAAAAAACTATTTTCC
>WBNH01000684.1:154610-281854 GCA_013401255.1 Urocolius indicus
GGGGGGGGGGTGGGGAATGGAGTGGGGCGGCTGGGGCGAGCCGAAGCGTGTCCCGTGGGTCTGCGTGCAGCGGGGGGAACCGGCAGTTGGACGTTCACCGTCCCCCGCACCGCGCCCGCCCAGCTTCTGAGAGAGCTCAGGGCTTTGTAGTGGTAGGGTGCTGGAACGGAAAGCCATAGCCACGTACTGTTCTCCGAAGCCTTTAAAAGTTAATAAAATCACCAAGTACTGGATCACAGGCTGTAACTTTTCGGGGAGGGGGTGAGGAACTACTTTCCTGCCCAGCTGTGACAGAAAGGCTCCACAAGAAAAAATGTTTGACACTTGTCTCTGAGTATATGCCGTCAACACTGTTCCATGCATTGGAGGAAAATGTGTAGCTCCCAACGCTTGCAAGAGATAATAAAGATAATGAATGCATTCCACAGAAATGATGCATTTAGGTTTTCTTTATTGTCATCTCGTTTTAAACCACCTCATTCTGTTGTAATCTTTCCAAATATAGTCCTCCAGAATTTTGGAGGGGGTTGCACAGGGGGCTATGCTTTATTTTTTGTAGCATCTCAGTAAAGTGATTTAGTAAGCAAATTATGTCAAAGAAGCTACGTTTCTATTTCAGATCTTATTGTAGCATTTACACGGTAACAAACAGGGTGCTACTATGTGCTTGTTTTGTGTGATAGCTGAAGAAGGATCTGCTCGTACATTTGAGTGAAATTTGTATGAAGCTTTTTCTTCAGGCGGTTAGACAGCTAAACTTACAGGAGTGTTAAACCTAGGGGCTATGCTGTTCTATTTGTAACATTATTTTGTTAATATCCATGCTTATTAGATTTATTCCATTGACAACAATGAGAAATCTCTGTCCAGTCTGGAGATTATCGTGCCACATGATTTAGCAGAGGGATTCATCAATAATAAACGAGAGAGCTACAAATTCAAGTAAGTAAAAGCTTTACCTGCCCATTGATATCACTATGTGTAGTGATACAGATATATAGAACCAGGAAAAGCCTGTTCTTAAAATTAAGTTTGTCTATCCATTGCAATTCATTGTGTATTTCTAAGTCCCATCTCAAAGATTACATCTTCATTTGCCAGTTCTTCCATTTTTACATTCAATTTTGAATTTGCATATGAAAATTTAATGCAGGACTCTGTCTTCTCTTGTGATCTAATGAATTGGCACAGACTGGCTAAAGAATGTTGGTGTAAAACACTCTGTTTAGCAACTGTTTCGGGCACAACCAAAACACAGCAAAGAAAACAGGAGGTTGTTGAAAGAAACAAAACCATGACTGTAGAATGTAAATATTTTTTAGAATCTAAAAATAAGCATCAGCAACATCAGTGAAATATTTTCATCAACAGAAAACTTCAAGGCAACGCTTCAAAATTTTTATAATGAAGAAAGCTAGATGTACAACCACCTCTAATGATGAGATTGAGGTTGTCTTTTCTCAAGTTGAATATCTTAATTTTTTTTTGTAGTATCAAATCAAGCAAATTTGTTGCTCGATGCTGTTAAAAACAGAGAACAACAAATAAACATCTGCAGCTCAGACTTATATCGTTTTACGTCAGCTGAGAAAATCTATTCTGCCTGGGACGAGAGGAGCCTTCTCCAACTAGATTAGTATGTGAAACCAGCTTAAGTTGCAGATACCCAAGCCAGCTATAATGAATGCTATTCTTTTTTTCTGACTGTATAATTTATGTAAAAGTCTGTAGAGATAGATTTTGGGAAACACTATGCCGTATTATCCTTAAGATAATGCAAAAATAATGCTGTGGAGTAAGCATTTCTTTTTCTTCCATCAACTCATGCTTTTATGCAGTCTTTCTACCCTGGTCTCATCAAATATTCTTTTTTGTTGTTCTTCACTTGTATGGGAATCAAACACAAATGTTTGGATTACTTGGCTTATTAAGCGTTATCAGGATTTAGTATATCCATCTATATTTTGTATCTTGCATTTTTCTGTGGTATTATACACACTGCATAATCTCTTGCAGTGCATGGTGCCTTTCTATATACCCAGTGTCTATAATACTGTGAAGTTTTATCTGAGTATAAAGTTCCAGGTAGGAAGTCCAACACAGCAGGACACAAGCAGTCCAGGATGTTTCTGGAGTGTATGGATGACAACTTCTTAACGTATGATTAAAAAGTCATTAAGTGGAGAAGCTCTGCTGTACCTCATATTTGCAAACATGCAAAAACTGCTCAGAATAGGGGTAGCCTTTGCTGCAGTGGCCATGAGATAGTGAAATTCAGGACAGTAAGAGAAGGAAGCAAGGCAAAAAGTAGGGTCATAACCTTGGACTTTTGGAGAACAGACTTTGGCCTGTTCAGAGACCTGCTTGAAAGATTTCTGTAAGACAAAGCCCTGGAGAGCTAGCTGATTTTCAAGGATCAACTCCTCCAAGCTCAAGAATGGTCCAACTAAATGATGTAAAGGCAGCAGGAGGCCTGCATGGATGAGGAAGCAGCTCCTAACTAAATACAAACACAAAAAGGATGTCTGTAAGAGTGGGGAGCAATGTTAAGAGGCCTAGGAAGGCTGTTTAAGGAATGAGAACAGGAGAGTCTGGATAAGTGCATAGTAAGGGGTGCTGAAAATAAGCTGAGCTGCTGAGCACAGAGGGTTGTCATCAAGGGTACAAAGTCCAGCTGGAGGCCGGTCACTGGTCAATAGTGGGATCCAGTACTGTTTAGCATTAATGTCTTGGCAGATGGGACCAAATGAACCTTCAGCTAGTTCACAGCCAATATGAAGCTGTGAGGGATGGTTGATGCACCAGATAGTTGTTCTGCTGTTCAGAGAGACTCCAAAAAGCTGGAGAAATGAGCCAATAGAAACCTCCTGAAATTCAACAAAGTGAAAAGCTAAGCCCTTCTCCTGGTGAAGAGTACTCAGGGCTCACTGAAAGCAGATTTGCAGAAAAAGATGTGGAGTCATAGCATCATAGAATGGTTTGGATTGGAAGAGACCTCAGATAACATTTAGTTCCAAACCCTCTGCCCAAGTAGATAAGAAATTGAACATGAGTCAGCAATACTCCATTTGCAACAAAGGCAGCCAACATCCTCTGGTCTGCATTGGCAGCAGATGGAGGGAGTTAATCCTTCCTCTCTAGTCACCATCAGTGATATGACATCTGAAGTTCTGTGTCCAGTTCTGGACAGCAAAGTGACACAAAGATAATTAAGGGAGTGGAGCATCTGACATGTGAGGAGAAGCTGAGATACCTGGGACTGTTTGTCTTGGAGAAGGCTCAATGAGATGTTATCAATGTGTATAAACACCTAATGGAGAGAGGCAGGAATAAAGAAGATGGAGCCAAGTGCTTCTCAGTGGTGCCTAGTAAAAGGAAAAGAGTTAATGGGCACAAATTGAAATACGAGAAATATTTAAAAAACATATTTTACTGTGCAGTGATCAAATATTGGAACAGGTTGCCCAGAGACATTGGGTAGTCTCCATGTGTGGAGATAGTCAAAACCTGACTGGACCTGACCTCTGCTCCAGCTGACTTTCCTTTCAGCAGGGGGATTGGAGCAAATATCTTCCAACCTCAGATATTCTGTGATTCTGTAAGATATCTACAGAATTATAGAATGGTAGGAGTTGGAAGTGAGCTATAAAGATCATCTAGTCAAACCCCTCTGCTGAAGCAGGTCCACCTAGATCAGGTCACACAGGAACATATCCAGATGGGTTTTGAAAACCTCCAGAGAAGGAGACTCCACAACCCCCTGGGCAGCCTGTGCCAGGTCTCCATCAACCTTACAGTAAAGTAGCTTTTCCTTCTATTTAAGTGGAACTTTTTGTGTTCCAGATTTTGTCCGTGACCCAAATATTTTCTATGTTTCATATAGACAGTGACAAAACTTAGATTGAATTAAATATCTCCTTATGACTTACGGTAATTGTGCAACAGAATGAAGGAAATAGTTATGAAAAAAATGTGAGGCTGGCTGTACCGGTGGGATGCTGTATTTGGTTATAGTGTAATCTATTTATCCAGGTTTCAGCGTGGTGCCAGTTACAAACACTGATTCTCTTGATAGATTTAAAATGCGGTTTATTTTTTTTTCTAAGCCACATCATTTTATCAGAGGATTTTATTGTACAGATCTTGTCAAAGCAGCACTGTGTACAGCCTATTTATGTACAATAGCACAACAGCACGCTGTGGTTAAGACTACAGGGAAAACATTGTACTAAGTTATGTAAGCCCAATGATGTAAACATTGACTATTACAAACACAAACAAAAATGTATGAATCAAGTAGTGTTTTAAGATTCTAAGCAATTATTATTTGCTTAATATTTTCAGATTTCAGAAAATTTTTGATCAAGAGGAAAAACAAGATGTGGTTTTTGACAACATTGCCAAACCAGTAGCAGAATGGTACGTTGTTTACCTTGCAAGTAATCGGGGTAACACTAGGTCAAAAATAGCTTTCACTGGAGGAGAGCTGGCAATTATTTGCCTCACTGTTGCAACAGTGAATCAACATTCTAATTTTCTAAATACTTATGTGTCTGAATCTAGGAGATATACAACAATCTATCGAGAATTTTATGTATGATAAGATTCCATTTTTAACTCCTAAAACAGTACTGCTACTGTTTCCTTTTTTGTTACATAGGCATAGAAATTCATGTCTAATTATTTTTTGTCTATAATATAAGATCACTTTATTGCCTCAGAAAAGGATTCCCTATAGAGTCCCATGAAGGGGTAAGCCATCTAAAATCTTAGCCCTCTGTTTAGCTTTCATTAAGTTAGAGAGACTTATGAATTAATACCTGTGGAAATAGTCTCAAATTTTTTCCCTCACTATTTTTGTCTTGTGATTTTGGCACTGTTTTTTTTTTTCTCCTGCCTGTAATAATCCAACAATGCTCATATTTTAGAGTTTGCAAAGGCAAGTGCTTATGGCTGATGTGGAAGCCTTCTTCATTCATTGTGGATTGAATGCCACTCTGAAATGAGTGGATTTTCCAATATGCCATTCTATTTGCTCAGTTTACACCCATATTGTTGAAATTAGTTCTGGTTTTAGTGAGGAAGAAAATCCCACACTAGTGGAAGCAGAATTTCTGCATAATGTTTGTTAGTCAAGTATGCTGCGCAGAATCCAAAACTTTAGTGGGTTGGGAAGTATTACCTATCTCTTTGTAATTTCATTTTCTTGATTTTTTTTCCCCCCCCTCCTCTATTTTCTTCTTAAAAGTCCTACAAAAACAGTAGGGTAATTGACAGTGAAAATAAGGAGTCAGTGAATTTCAAACTTTAGAAAAAGTTAAGTTATTGTTCTTTTATCCGAAAGGGACCTTTTGCTTCTCTGGCTTTATAACATGTAGCTTCAGGTTCACTCATTTACATAATTTTCAATATTTCTGGGTTTAACAGTGACTGCAGAAAACAAATGTTTATCTTATATCACTGTGCTTGGAAACAGAAAGGTTAAAAGTCTCTATGGGTTGAATTATCCTCAACAAAAATTGGGACTAGAAACTAGAAACAGACAGACACATTTTTTTCCCTTTGGAGTGTTTTAATAGAGTATGGAGAGATGTCCCAGTTGAATAATTCACCTATACAGTATTCTGGTAAAGAGGAAGTGGTATTGTTTTCCTTTATTTCAGTGCTGGCTGATACAAGATTTTTATGTGTTAATGCTCTGCATTGTGTAGGCTTTAGTTTTGAGGTTTTTATATTTTTAAGTACTTGAAGTACTAAGTGTTATACAAATCAATGATGTTTAGGCATACAATTTTGTCCAAGTAGTTGTGTGTTTAATGCTAGAAACAATTTATAAATATTTTTTAACTGAATCAAGACTATTTTATTATAAAATATCAAAACTATTAAATTATAATACATTAAAGCTTGTATTCTAGCCATTGGTTATATTGTTACTGATAATAATAAGGGATAATTTTGCCTGTGTTTTTATTACAGAGTAGACAATGTCTGAAGTTTGTTCCTGTTTCTCATCCTCTTCCTTAATTTTAACCTTTCCTTAGGCAAAAATACGTAGTTTGAAATGTGTTCATAGTCACAAGGTTCCTCGGCTAATGGAGTGCTGGACTGTGCCTGAAATTTATTTTGGTCTATAGTTAATGACTCAGTTTTCCTTTTCATTGTGGGACAGTACAAATTGCCCTGTTACTCTGAGAGACCACAGTCTTCCATAGCAAAATGTTCTTCATTATTTGTTCCTTTCTAAGTCAACATTCTCTTGCAGGGAAAAACTGTTGAAAATGTCACATTTCTGTTGATGGAGTCACTTCACTAAGTGCTTTTGTGTGTTGCCAGGGGAAAGAAAATCTCAGGAAACTATCAATTATATTGTTCAGTAACATTTTGAGGCTCTTCACCCTGGATACATACAGACATGAGAAAATTCATTTAGAACTGAATGCTCAGGAAAAATATCTTGAATGTTGTACAAACTAAAACCAGCAATGCAGTGTTAAGGATTCTAAAATTATTCTAGTTTTTTCTTGGATGGATGGAAACTGAATACAACTTTTTTTTTCTTCTCCTTTTTTCTTTTTTTTTTCCAAATGTGTGTTCTTTGATGTTGGGCCACTACTTTTCTCTCTTTAAGTCCAGTTATACTGTCATCTTGCCTGTGGTTTCAGAGCAGCAGACATTTGTTCATGTAATTTACTTCTTCAGTCAAAAGTGCCATTATAAAAAAAACATTATAAACATGGGATTTGCTTGATATTTTAGTTAGTTTTTGTTAATGCTTGAGTCATCTCTTAGTCTATTTTTATTATTTGTTTGTGCTTTCCTATTTTCATTTTAAATATTAAATTCTTGATACCTTTTTGTGGAGAGCCAATTTGATCTTTAAGAAGAAGCACTAACTCCATTACTCTATCAAAAATAAAGAAAATAAATAACATCCTTCTTTTAGAGTTTGCTAACAATTAAGCATTGCTTTAGGCTAACAACAGAACAAGGTTACTTTTATAATGCTTCAAATATTAATGTTATGATGATGAATGCAATCAGAAATAAGCAACAAAATCTCAGTACTTTGGATTAGTTTTGTTTTCAGTTCCAATATGGTCAATGTGTTTGTTGATTTATTAAAGACAAGAAAATATTTTCTCTTTTGTGCAAATAAGAAATAGCTCAGCTGTTTGTCACCTGTATTTTTTTTAAAGATCTGATAGCCTCCAGGATAATTCTTCCATTGCCATATATTTTACTTTCTGCTGTTTATCCTAAGAATTAGCATCTGTAATATACAAAGTACCTTGCTTTACTCTTTTCTGATTTGTCTTTTGGTTTTTTTCTGCTGCCTATTCTTACAGAACATATAGTCAAAATATTTATATGAATAATCATCCATTCTGACCTGGATATATTTGTGACATTGTGGGAAGTATTGGCTTGCCTCACCTTCAGTCAAGCTTATATCACAACTGTATTAGTGCTAATATGGGTGATATATGTACAAAAAAACTGTAGAATCCCTATGTAGTAAAAGGACGCCTATCTTTTTAGATGTCATCTTGAAGCAAATATGGCCTAAAACTTCCCCTAAACTGAGAATGTAGAGTGGTAATATTAGCAGTTCTTCCTGAAAGTGAGCGTAATTGTGAGGCAAGTTCAAGAAGTCTGCTTATTATAGGTTACATTTTAATAATTTTGATTCAGAGTATCTTTGTGTTACTTCTGCAATGCTTATAGTGAAATTCCAAATATATTTAGAGATTACATCTTTATTTTTTAAGAAAATTATTTTGAAATTTCCAAGAAAACTGACTTGCACTCAGCTCTCCAAAAAACAGTTACATGCACATTTGGAAATCAGAGTTGTTTTTGAAAGATGAGGCATTACCAAATTAGATTTATTCCATAAATCTGGCAAAGGCGTAAAGAAAAAATGTCATACTGAGATACTTTGTTTATTTTAATTAAAATAATCTTTAATCTGAGCTCCAAGTGATGGAAGATACCTAAATACGAAGTCTCTGTAAAGATAAAACTTCCCTGAAAGCTTGCATCTTAAATATCATGCTGAGAGCTTGTTTTACCAGGACTATGCTGAATCTTTTATTTTTTTATACATCATAACTATTAATTGAGGTTTTCTGAGATAGAAAAAAAGAAAGTGAGGAACACCGGTAAAATATTTCATGTCAGCAGGAACTGAGATGAAGAGAGGGCTGACATTATCCCAAGATCAAAGGTACTGGCGTTTTCTGTTTTCTCCATTAGTCTAGTATTTTAATAGTTATTGAATATTTGTTCCAACCACAGCCTTTGTGTTACCAGTTATTTAAAGTGAAGATGTCAGAACTCAAAAATATGAAGCTGAAATAAACTTACAAAATCAAAAGTCATTAGTTTTTAGAGCTGAATCTTGTCTCTTGTTCCCAGGATTTTTTCTTATCTATATATAAACACAGAATTTAGTCCTTACTTAACAAGCCTTCTTTTTTTTTTCAGTTAAACATTTAGACATGTTTTATTTATTCACATTATAAACTTTGTAAAAACCTTTCACTTTTAACTTCTTAATTTCAAAACAAAACAATAAAAAAAATTACAGACAGCTTAAATCCGTCTACTTAAATGATCTTTTTAATCATTTTGAAGACTGAGAATATGTCTTGCAAGAGGAATTAAGTGTGAGAACAAGCAAATCTTTCAGCTTTGACTTCATAATCATCATTGCTGTAATGACTTTTGGTGTTTTGAAAGACCTTTGTTTACCAACTGTGGAGACAAGATTTCCACATTGTAATACTGACCAACGTAAAACATTCAAGAATAAGGTTGATACTGTTTATTTATTTTGTAATGAATTTTGGAGTAACACAAAAGAAATCAGAATGCTCTGACTTCCTTGAAGAAGACTGTCATACTCACGGTAACAAAATTGGTTCATTGAGACTACTCTAAAGTAGAGCAGAGTTTATATCAGTTTGTAGTGTGTTTTCAAGGACTGATGAGATCCAGCAACCTGTTCTGGGTATTAATTACTCTCGCCATGAAGAACATCTTCTTTATAGCCACTTCAAATTTCCCCTAGTGACCACTGCCTCTTGTCACTACCACTGTAACCCTCTGAGTAGAGTTTGGTCCATCTCTGTAATGTTCCATTGCATAATGGAAGGTGGTAATTAGGTCCTTGTATAGCTTTCTCCTGTTCAGGTTGACAGAAAACAGCTCCCTTGGCTTCATGTTGTGTGTGACATACTCCAGCCCAAACTGCCTTTATTCTTTAGGGAACATTCCAGTTTCTTTATAGTATCCTTCTAGTGGAAAGTCCAAAACTAGACCCAGGACTCAAGGGGGAGAGTTTTTGTTAGTTTTTTCTGTTTGATTCAGCACAACCAGTATAGAAGCATAGGAAGCAGAGGTCTTAGTTAGGCACAAGCCTTCCTGAAATCTTGTTAACAATGAGCACAGAAACAACTGAGAAGTTCTGTCTTCATGAACTTTAAATACAAAAACGATCTTCACTGGAAATTAAAACAATGTAGTCAGAAAAACCAACCACAATAAACCAACCTCAGTCTGCTTTCAACTTCTGTCTACTGTCATTGAGCTTTATACCACTATTTATATTGTCTCAGATATTCAAGGAAAAAGTATTGAATTATATTTTAAACTCTAGTAACTATCCATAAATTGTCTCGTTCGCACTTGAGGAATTTCTCACTTAGGGAATGTAAAGCAGTTGTAAACGTCACTTATTTATCAATTTGAGTGGAACTGTTTGCGTGTCTTATACTTCTGTATTACACTCTATATGTAGGAACTAGACATCTTTCAAGCATGAGGCAAGTCACTTGAGTGGCTGGAAATACTAGTACAAAACTCTGCAACAGCCATTTATTTAAACAGAGATTTAAGAAGAATTTTTAAATTAAAAAAAAAAAAAGTTTTTTTCTCACTGTGCACATCATTAATTATGAGTAAGTTGGAGAAACAGGTAACTGAGTAAGTAAACTTGAGGTAAAAAAACCACATGACTTTACTCTCCTTTAACTACATTCATATATAAGTCCATACTAGAAAGAATCGTCCTACGCCTGGTAATTGATACAAAGTTGTACTGAAAGCTTTTCCTTAACAAGGCTGTGAGGAAAGAAGCAGAGTCTTTCTAATGTAACCAAAAAACCTAGTAACCCACTGAAGCCCCAAGCCTAGTCTTGTTTTCCCCCAATTATATTAGCAAATCTAATAAAAGATGCTACTTTTCTCTAAATAACTGTTTTTTCTTATACTTTTAGACCATCATAACTGCAGCATTTGTTAATTCTTCCCCAGATTGTAGGCTAAGTCATACATAATACATACATACATAATAATACATACATACATAATACATACATACATAAGGACCATTTCTTACTATTTTTTTTCTCTGAACTCTGAGGATTTTTAATGACTATCTTATCACAGATGAGGGAACTTCCAAAGCATTGAACCCTTGCTATTTTAGTCAATGATTTATATTTTTTTTCATCAGCTTCTGAAAGCACAAAGGGCAGAGAAGAAAGCATGTTATAATTCATTTTTCATAACGCAAATACTTCTTTTCTTGAGCAAGCATCATTACATACGCTTTTATATAACAGTACTTGGGTTATTAAGTGGTTTTAAAGTTGTGTGGAAATTGGAATAATTAAGGAACACTTCAGCTTGCTTCTTTCGTTATTACATTTCTTCTCTAAAACAAGAGAAATATCAAAATTAAGAGTCTGTATTGACTATTAAGAATGTGTTTTGGGAGTTGAAAAAGTATTAGAGGTACTTTTAATGCATGCAGATGTGTTTAAATGCTGTAGTATATTTAAGCATTTACATCAGCAAAAACTTTATCAAATTATTTCATGATTTGGGTCCCACCTAAAACTCAGTGAGATTGTTGGAAAGGTAATCATTGACTTGAATATGCTTTGGATCATGGTCCTACTTAATGGTACTTTGAGGTGGAGAACTCTTTCTTGTTGTATTTTATAAACCCACTGCTGGTTATTTTTTATGGTTGTTTTAATGTTCTGGTCAGCAAAATATTGAAAGTATTGCAATTTCTTTATCAAAGACTGGTGTGTTCAAGATTTTTTGGTAGCCTTTGTCATGACTTGGAGGTGAAACTTGAAAATTTTTGGTTTATCCCTTTGCATCATGATAAATTGAGTTGCTATCATAAAATATGATTAGGTTTACGTAACAAGATGTTCAAATTAATCTTAATCACTTGTGTGAACAAACTACCTCTCACTTGGAAAAGATGTACTTTCAATACTATGCAATACATAAGACATACTGGATACTTTCTTTATGTTTAAAAAATGTTGCTAATTAGCTTTGTAAGGTTAAGCATAAGCTCTTGTGTTTCTGCATTTCCTAACATAGTGAAATAAATGAGCAAATATGGACATATTTTAGTCACCATATTTTAAAAACTTCTTTTTCTTTGTAGTAGTCTTTGTAGTTCTGAGCTTGAGATTATTAAAAAAAGGCAGCTCTCCAGGAACTCTGACAATCCTAGCAGGAGTAACTTTACTAAAATATACTGGAGACAGATTTCTCCAGCAACATTTTAGCTAATCTGCCTTGGAAGTAGTCCATGAACTTCTGAACAGGGAGGTATAGAGCATTGCATAAATTCATGAAAGGTCTTTTCAGCAAAGCTTCTCTTTGGATTAATGTGTCTTTGATGTGTTTTGTTTGAAGTAGTAAAGAGACAATTTATTCTACAATGTGTCTCCTTAACCATGTCAAAAGAAGGCTTCCTTGGAGAAAAAGAAATGGAAAGTTCTGGACATTCTGATAACACTGAGGGAGCATGAATGAAGATATTGTTTTAGTTTTAGTGATTTTTCATGTATGCATATGTTAAAGTCTTCACAAGACTACCATCAATAACCATGTCAATCTGTGTACTCTTAAAAACAAGATTTAACAAAGCTTTGGGATTTTTTTTTTCAGAGGATCTGAAGAAGAAAGATGCCTGCTTTGTCTGGGTGAAGTGACATCTTGCAAAGTAGATTTTGCAGAACAAGCACAAAAGAGCTACTTATTCTCTACTGCCTTCCATTATTGTTGGGGACAGCTTTAATTTGCAGATGTGTATCTTCAAGGTTCATTTAGGTGGACATTGTTTAGGAAATGTTCTCTCTTCTTGTAATCTTTTAATTGGTGTTGCCAACTTTTTTAGGTACCTGTTGTGATTACGTTTAGTGGTGCAAGGGAGATGATTAAAGATGTATATTTTCTGCTCACTGCATTCATTGTCTGAGAGACTTCACTTTGTCAAGGGTAGTTCTGCAGTGTAGCCTGTTGTTGCTTTTAAATAACATTTTATGGGTGGCTAAAGAGTTATGAAGCTTTCTGTGATTTTGTTTTCCTAAAAAGATTGTGCATCTTAGCTGGAAACAGGAAGTGTATATCTTAAACTTCTTGAATATTTAGAAATTAAATATAGGTTTAATTGATTTATTGATTGAGTGGGTATTGGTCCACCTATGTATACAGTTATAATTTTAGTGTAAAACTCCTTGAGATAATGAACTAAAATTAGATTGATAAAGTCAAAAATCTTAGATAAAGTCTAAGAACTTGAAGTTCTTAGAAGTTCTTATATCTTTAGCAAGTATTTACTATAATAAGAATTTCTCCACAAGACTCATAGCTAAAACATCCTATATTCCCACTGATTCCAAGAGAAGTTCCTTAAAAGAAGTGTGAATTTGTAACATCAGGCATGGATTTTATATGACTTACTCCATGCAGACTTTATCACCTACATCAAAGTTGATATTGACCAGTATTCAGAAAATTATTGAGACTGGTGTTTACATATCTTCATTTTTGAAATTTGTTCTTTCATAAACATATGTGTATACAGAAGCTTTAGTTCTGTTTATTTCAGAAGTTTAGCTCTTTGTTGTCTTCAGCATGCTTCTAAGCCAAAGAAGCTCCATCAGTCCTGCTGGAGCTCCTCATTCCTTGGTGGTTTTCTTCTTAGACTTAGAAAGAGAATTTATTCTCCATCCTGTCTTCATGGGGTCATGCTTCATTGTTACAAGACTTTGTCAGCAGTTTCACCAATACTATTGGTCATCCTCTTTCATTACACACTTCCTTAATACCTCAAGCAGCCTTTTCTTAAATTGGTTTGGTTGTTAGTTTTAATACAATCTGAATGAAAAAAAAAAGTGCTGTAGATATTTTTGGGGCATAAATCTATATATTTATACCCATATATGTATATATAAGAAGAATTACTTTCATCTTAGATTTTAAAGTGGAACTCAACTGTGAAATCATAACCAGCACTTTTGTCGTTCATCTAGGCAATGCAATATTAAAATTACCTGTAATTACATTAGATTGAAAGAATAGATTATTGACATTGATGTGTTGACTTTAATTTTTTCTGAAAACCTGTTCAGATCTGTGCTGATGCTCTGCAAAGAATATAAGAAATATATGAATCAAATAACACAAAGAAAATCCACTGATTTTTGTAGCTGTTTCGACCATGAATAGCACATGACATTTTATCCTATGTTCACACCTGTGGTGATCCCTATCAACAGCTTTATGTGAAATACAGACACTTCAAGTTAGTAGTTTGTGACTACACCTTTATCATTTTTTTAGACACATCACTAAACATACCTTTCTGCAGGAGCCATATTATAGTAATTGAAAACATATACTTTTAACAGCTTTAAAGAAGGGAAAGTGTAACAAAACAACACAAAATGCAAGATCTAGAAGATACAAAGAGGAGAAATGTAAAAAAAGATCAGCTGTATTGGGTCAGTTCAAAGTTCCATCTAGCCCAGTATGTTACCTCTCACAGGGACTAACAGTCAATGCTTAGGTGGAAAAGACCTCCAAACATTGTAAACTTGTAAGCTGCTTCCTTCAGGTTTTCTGTTAGCCTCTAATCATTTGAGTTTAGAAACTTTTTTATTTCACTCTGTTTAGTAGCCCAGAGAGAATTTTTCATTAGTTGATCTAGTGTCTGCATCAGCCTATATGAACTTTTAGCATCCAAAACGTCCTGTTTCAAGGAGTATCACTGCTTAACTACATCTTAACTACATGAAGAATCATTTCCCTTTGATTGTTTTGACTCTGCCATTTCTGAGCTTCTTTTGCTTCTTTTTGCCCTCTACCTTCTGAGAACTTATTTCTGTTTTCAGCATGCAGTTACCGTGACAGTGGGCACTAGAAATTCCTAAGAAAGAAGAATGAGGTGTTTTATAATAATAATTGTTTTGATTTTTAACATCTGGAATCTAAAATTTATATATATTCAGTCTTTCGTCTTTTTGGTCTTTGGGAGCAGATGTTCACTGTGGTTCCTTTCAACATTTTTGTTTTTGTCTGTGACATCCTACTGTAATGGATTAATATAAGCAATTTGGCAACTACTCAGATCTTTAAATAAACTTTAAAAAGTTGGAGAACTATTGCATCTCTTGTGGCGCCAGACCAGTAGCTATCTATAAATGGTTCTCTACCTCTTATACAAGAGTACTTTGCACCCTTTTTATTTTCTAAAATCTTGGCTTACTACTTTTTCAATAAACAAAATGCACAAGAATGATTGCAACTTTTATCTTTCTTTAGCAAAATTAGTAGATCCTAGAGCACAGTAAGTCAAATACAAAGTAGGTTTTGCTTCTGATAGATTTTCATCAATACAATAGTTATTTCTTTATTACTTTGTTTTCAAATACTTCCCTCATATATTATTCAGGAGATACTGGAATTGTGGTAGAACAATTTTGAGATGGATGAATCTTGGAAATATTTTGTAATCGATAGCTGCTGAAAAAAAATATTAATAATCTAATGTGATTCCTTTGTCATATATCTTGTCAACTATAGACTCTCATGAATTCTGGTTGAATTTGCCATCTGAATATTACAGTCAATAACTGATTTAATCACTATTCAATTTGTGATTCTACTAAATTTTGATAATTTTATTCAACTTTTGTTTGCATTTACAGATTAGTGAAAATTCAAAATAATTGTGTCCTCCACCATTGCCTCATTGTTTATAGCCAGTGAGAACAAAGCATAAAATTTTAGAACAGTGTGAAACATAAAATCTTAGACCACTTAAATATATTTTTCAAATCCAGGGCAGTTTACAATTATTAACAAGAAATTGAGTTAGAAATATCTAGGTACATTTTAGTATTTTGTCTTCTGAGGCAGAAATGTGCAAGGGAAATTCTTGATAGTCAACTGTATCACTCCAATTTGTAAACATTGAATACTTGAAATTTTATTATCAAGGGGAAAATAAAATATTGTATTCGTATTTCAGACATCAGCCTGTCCAAAGGATCTGACTTGAAAAAAAACCACAAACCTCTACATAAACAGTACAAGACAGTTTGCCAGATATTTTTAAGAAAAAAAAGCTCTATATTTGCATGTAAAAGTTGTTCCTCAAATTGTACTGACTTACCGGTAGTGAAATTTAGACCACTATAATTTAAAGGATTGCTTTTTGTTCCTTATACTAAAAGCCTTCTACTTTAGAAAAAAAAAAAACCAAACAGGGCCGAAAATATTGAAATATATTGAGTTACAACTT
Organism: Urocolius indicus; assembly: GCA_013401255.1. Classification (NCBI taxonomy): domain Eukaryota; kingdom Metazoa; phylum Chordata; class Aves; order Coliiformes; family Coliidae; genus Urocolius; species Urocolius indicus. The sequence continues at coordinate 170,239 of WBNH01000684.1, forward strand.
GAAAATTCCATCTAATCAGCCCTGGCTCCTATGCTGTATGTCTGTTGCATTTGAGTCCCACATTTTATCAATGGTGTGCAGACATACATCTGTCTTGGAGTCTCCTTTCTTGGAGATCTTCGATACCCACCTGAATGTGTTCCTATGTGACCTGATCTAGGTGGATCTGCTTCTGCAGGGGGGTTGGACTAGATGATTTCTAAAGGTCCCTTCCAACACCTACCATTTTATGATTCTATGATTAAGCTTATCTACTGTTTGGTGGAAATAGGTGGAAGGCAATGGTAAGAATGTGGTGAATTAGAGAAAGGTACTTGAACTCCACTTTTGTTAGGCACTTCTGCAAGGAGATGAAAAAGGCGTGGAAAAAGATGATTGAACCTGAATGTCATTTCAAGCTATGTCAGAAGCTTGTACAAACACAGTTCTAATAGAAGTGTTTGCTTTTTCCAATGTGTTTTGAATGTTTTCATAGTAAACACAATTTTTACTACACTGATGTAAGCACAGGTTTCTCTTGTATACCCTTAGGCAAGGTAGGAGTAGTCTGATAGTTTAGTGTAGTAGTATTCTCAGAATTAAAAAATGACCTCTGTAATGATTCTATCCTTGCATCAGTTTCTAACCACAACATTCTTCTCTGCTGCAATTAAGTTATATGTGAAATATTTCTAGATTCTTTAGCTGCAGTGAGTCAGTGTTCACAATTCCTAACATTTACAGTATTTTAAGAGACAAAATGTCATCCTTGCAAAAAATAATCAATGAACGAAAAAATATACAAAGACAATATAAATAAATAAAATTAACTAATCGTGATCTTGAATAATGGAGTAAGTCAAGGCATCAAAAATTCCTTCTAATTTAATTTCCATTTGATCTAGAGTATATATCTTGAAGTATATTGTATTACTAAAGACAGCTGCTTTGTAGTTAAGGAGTGTTGTTTTCATTCCATAGAAAGTTGGTAATGGATAATACGTTATGCCTTATATATCAATTATTCACCCAATTTCTTATTCTGTAGTGTTTTGGCAGGTTATAATGGTACTATCTTTGCATATGGTCAGACAGGCAGTGGCAAAACTTTCACCATCACAGGAGGAGCAGAACATTACTGTGATCGAGGCATCATTCCCAGGACTCTATCTTACATTTTTGATCAATTACAGAAGGTATGGGACATTGTTTTCTCAAATACATTTTATACCCTTCGCTTGTTTTATTTCTTGTTATCTATAACTATTCTTTGGAAGGTGCTGACATAGTGGAGAAGAGTCATCAACCTCTTAATGCTAAGTGGAACATGCAAAGCTGAATTTAGGGACACAAAATACAGGACTTTTGAAACTCTTACTTGCACTTGGACAGTGCAATTTGAAACCAAGGAAACAAAACTTTTTACCCCAAATGAGAAGTACATCAAGCACTTTATTTTTTAATAACATCTCCTTTTAATTTATTGTTCAAAAGTCCTCTTTCCACAACTTCTTTTTGCAATATTTTACCATCCATCTGTAATACAGCTTTTTAAATGGTGCCTCTTGAAACAGTTTACAGGGAAGTAACTAATCAGTGAAAATTAAAAGTTCATATAACAAAGTATTTTGCAAAACAAGTGTATTGGACTGGATTATTAAACGTCTACTTTGAGTGTGATACAGGTGCTTTCACAGTAGCTTCATCTGCTGAGAAGAAGTGACTAATTTTCTCTTATTTTGGAAGTTGTAGTACATTATTTTGAGGTTTATATTGCTTGGATTTGGCTTTGGGACAGGAGAAAATTCTGTCTGCAAAACACAGTTGTGTTAAGTTACATTTTGGCAATCTGTTATACAAAAAAACGAGGATTAAAGAGAAAGCCTACAGTACATACAGTGCTTGAAAGTTATGATAGAGTGGAAAGCCATATATCACTGATGTTTCTAAATGAAGTAAATCTTACATTTATTTTTGTTGTTGTTCCTTGGGGTTTTTTTAAGCATAGTCTTTCTATCCATAATATGAGGGTTTACCCTTTTTATAATAGCATTCTTTTTTTGTCATAGAAGTGAAAAATGGTACGTTGCATGGTGCTGTAAGCAGACTGCCTTGTTCTGAGTGTATACAGATTTTTCTAGGTGTAAGGAACCAATAAAAACCCCTCAACTAAACTCTTGGGTATGGTGGAGCTTTGAGGTGACTTTTATTTTGTGGAGTTTTGGGTCTGTGTGTTTTGGTTGGGGTTTTTCATTGTTTTTTTCTTTTTCTTCTTGAGCCTTTATACATGTGTTAACAGAAAACACAAAAGTATCACATACTGCAAACGTAAACCATACCCAGGAAAAGAAAAAGAGACAGAGCAAGGAAGCAATGTAAAAGCTGATAAATTTATTCTCTGATCTTTCTCTGACTTCTGTTTATAGCTTTTTCTTTTTCTAATTTTTCTGTCTTTTGTTATCCAGGATAGCAGTAAAGTGTATACAACTCACGTTTCCTACTTAGAAATCTACAATGAATGTGGTTATGATCTGCTGGACCCAAGGCATGAGGCCTCCAGATTGGAAGATTTGCCGTAAGTAATAAAACTACAGGGAACCATCAAAAACAACAGAATAAATAATTTTCACATGCTCTAGTGCATTGTTTGGAGACTTCTTTTGAAAATCTGCTGCTCCTCTGTGTTAATAAACTCAAAACACTTTTGTCCCCCTCAATTTTATCAACACTGTTGAAATTTTCTCTCATTTTGTATATCTATCTATATAGATAGGCTAGGAAAATTAGAAGGAAGTAACTGAAGTTGAAAGTATTAAAAATGTGTATTGATGTTATACAGAACAGATCTATTGGAGCCTCTGAAAACATGAAAAGCTTTACTTGGTTTTCTCATGCCAGGCTATCTTTTTTTGTGGTATGCATGTGTGTGTGTGTGCAATAGAGACTTATGTAACAGGCAGTATTTCCTTGTAGCAGTAGGGAGAAAAACTCCCTTCTGCTTGGACCTTTTCCTTCAAGAAGAGTTATTTTTCTAGCATAAGCAATTATGAAATAATGTAAGTAACACCTGGAAAAGGCCACAGGGAACTTCAATGGACAATATATTTACTTCAGAATGGATGACTGCTACAACAGTTTTAATTGATAAAACACTAGCTCCTACTAATACTTGCAGAAGAGTAGTAAATAAAGATTTGTTAGGCATGAACGTATATACCTGGTGAAGTTAAAGATCTTATAATTTATAGGAAATCCAAAGCCTAGTTTTAAGGTTCTTCTGAAAAAAAGTCTATATTAATCCTAAAATAACTCACCAAATATTAAATATGTATAAATGAGTTATTGACTGTATTTGCAAATGCTCTGAAATAAAGCTGGGAACCATAAACTTTCTTTCTCAACAAATCTACTGAAGACTGGCAATAACAGAAAAACAATAGAATGTTATAACAAAGTATCTAATTGTGTTATTAACATATTAACTCCATTTTATTTTATTTTATTTTATTTTAAAACTTCAAAGCCATGTCTTCAGTTTTCCACACAATATGTGATACCTAGGTCATACCTAAAAAAAACTTTCAAGATTGATCTTTATAAGACAAGGTAGACCAGACATAAGGAAGGCAGCAGCCAAGCTCAAAGGATGAGACTAGGCTGTAAATTGGTCTCATTGCTTCACTTTCTTAATCTGTAAAATGGAACTAAACTTTAGCAATGTATGGCACATTGGGGCTATAAAGACTATATGTTTACTGATGTCTTACATACTAAAGTTCAGGAGTTTAATTTGATTTATTATCTACATTCTGTGCAGAGAAAAATTTTTAAATCAAAGACTAATTTGGATGATAAATTTTTGTTCCCAGATCTACAGGTGCAGATTTTTTTCTCAGTTGTATGTAAGAAAAAATAGTCTGTTACACTTTTATTCAGCTTACTGAAATTAATACTATTAAATTATTCAAGTTTATTAAATTATTACTTTCATTTCTTACATTATCTGACATATTTTAGTTGCACTCATTTGATTTATTCATTTTATTAAATTAAATTTATTCCATTGAATTAAATTGAATTTTATAAATTTAATTGAAAGACTTTTTGGGGGTCATATGCCCTGGAAAACAGGCCACTTTTAGGTGGTATATTAGGTTCTGAATATTTAGTAATAGTAATGACTGTTAGAATCTCAAAGTTGGTTTATGCGGGGTGATTTAGTTAAGCCAAAAAAAATCACACCTTGTTATGTATTAAACTGTTTTTAAAATGTTAAAGTTGATAAATAATGTGATCGTTAATTAGGGATAAAGCACACTGAGATAACTGCAATTACCTGCAAATTTATGTAGTGTATAACATTGCAGGATGAGTTTGAGTTAATATTTTTTTTCTCTGTGGGGAATGTACTTAATGGTTTTGTTGTGCATGATCATTGTTTTCAGCACATGATTTGTCAAAAAAAAGTGTACTGTACACTAAAATTTCTAAGGCCAATAATCCTATTGTCTCAAACTTTTAATATGAAATTCATTCTTTCAAAATGAAGTGTTCAATGTGTTACTATTAATACTAAAGATCAGGAGAATACAAAGCTTTGCAAACCTAACCTTCTCTATTTGTTAATGAGGAGACAACTGAAAACTGTTTCAAATCAGTTTTTCAGAGATTACGTTTTGTTCATTACAGTTCCAAAAAAGTACACTTTAAATGTTTAAAATAACTTCAGCATACATTATGTATTGTTTATTTCTATCCAATTTTATTTTTATTTGTTTGTTGAAAATCATTAGGAAGAAATCAGCAGAACTTTTCTAAGGTGACTTTTATAAAGGCAATGAATGAGTAAATGAATCCCATACAGATTATTGCTATTCAAGGCAACTTTACCTTTGAATATCAAAGTATTATGTAACAAATATTTTTTGTAAGTGAAAGTGTTGCTGTTGCCTTCAGATTCTAATAATCTTATATGTTTTGTTTGTACATGAACCACTGTTTCAGTTTCAGTTCTGACTCCTTGTTCTGCACAGTGGGATGAGGGAAGAGAGGGGATCTGGTGCAGGGCTCTTTCCGGTTCTCAGTAAGAAGGGCCTAACAGCAAATAGCTTAGTAAGGTAACTGCTTTAGTAAGACAGGGTAATGAGAGGAATATAGATGGCAAGTAAATCTTATGTCACATCAGATGCCTGGCACTCTGCTTTCCTAGAGCATCAGGCAGAGCCTGACTGGATTTCTCCACAGCACACTGTGCAGAGCAGCGCAGATCCTGACCATGGAGACCTTTTGGTCATTAAAACTAGTATAGAATTTCCTTGCAGCACTTTTTGACAAAGGTCAGTTAGGTGATTAGCAGGTGTGAGCTGCCAGCTAGGTCTCTTGTTATGACCTAGCAGAATTTATCCTGCAGCTAAGAGTTAGTGTTGCATGACAAAGGCCTGAATGATGGGCTGTGAGTGCAGCACAGCACAGCCTGGGCCTTCTCACATTAACTGAGATGTGAATCAATAATTACTAAATGCTCAACAGTCTCTCTGTCAGTATCAATGCACTTGTAGAAGAGCAAATTGTTTTTCTTGTTTCTCATGTAGAATTCACTGGAGACAGTGGGAAGGATTTCCCATCACAATGTGATGTGTCAGGAGAGCAGTCTGCAGCAATACTTACTCATCTCATAGCTCTGTCATGTCTCACACACTAAGGAGATTACACTCTAGGTCTATACTTGAATGGAAAGCGTCATATGCTACTGAAAGCTGTGCAGCTGGACTCTGTAACCTTACCACTTGAATTAGTGATGACAATGTCTTCTAATGTGGTATTCAGAGAGCTATACTTCTAAATGGTAATTTTTGGAGGATGATATATAAAATGATGGTATTGGTCATTCTTAAAATCTAAAGGTCTTTGGCATTTTACAAAGATTAGCTGTGATTATCTATTAGTTTATTTTATTCTTCTGGACAAACTCCAAGAGCCTTGTTTGCTACTTTTTTCTTTTATCCTTTCCATAAATTTATTCATGGCTATATAGTGTCCTCCTTATGCTGAACTAGTATCACTATATTCTGCTAATGTGTTGTCACAAAAGATATGTGTCCTCATGTATTATTTGTTTGCATCGTTATGATTAATTTTTAAATGTTTATAAAGTTTTTTAGGTTATTTTAAATTTCCTCAATTCTGAATGCTAGAGGCAGTTATAATCATAGGAAACTTGATTCTTCAAATTGTCATTTGTTTTCCAAATTTAAAAAAAAATCATTACACAAATTAATTAAATGGCATTAAATAATCAAAGGAAGCTTTAACTTCATGGTTTTCCAGTAACAGGAAATTCATAAATGAAAACATTCAATGTGTAAGACTCTTTCGTGTTAATGGCAGCTGATGCAGGAAAGGGCCTGATTTGATAGCAATATAAAAAAAGGCTGATCACATCCTACAGGTTTCCTAGTCAACTACAAATTCCATTCACTGAGCCAAATGGAAAAGATTCTTTGTTTATAAAGAAAACAAAACCTTGTCTCTGTCTTCTTTCAGTCATTATAGATAGCTTAACAAAACTTTTCCACTCCAAGATCCAAGTTAAGGCTATGAAATTGATAGATTTCACTAATACAGAGAATGTTCTATAGAAATCTATGATTATATTCTAGAGTAACTTTATAATTGCATAAATTAAATCATTTTGTTGTCATTTTGTAACATGTCTTTCTGAGGAAGTTTTGACACATGCCTCTTAAGATGAGGAATTTTAGATTTCCATCTGTAAATCTTCCAAATAGCTTCAATGTCACTGTATAGGAGGCTGTCACTGATTTGTGATGTCATCACTATCTCCTTTTATGATATAATAATCACCCATAACTTTTTGTCCAAACTAATATCTTCATTGTCTGGAAATTATTTATAACCATTAGTAACAATGTAGTCTGATGAGATTCTTAGAATACTATGCCAAATGTGCTTAGGAAAGCAACATTGTAAATCATAAAAAGAGGTAAATGATGCTTACCATATCATTTCAAAGTATTAAAATTAAGCAAAGTATCATACTGTAAATCCCTCTGGGCTTTAGAGTGATGCATGCATAGATTGAATTCTGGACAGAATACAACTTGATTTTATCAAAATATTGTTATACAAGAGCAGAATTACGGTTTTGGGTTTATGCTCTGAATGGGGGAAGTAGATTTTTGTGACTATACTAGTGCTGTCTTACCACACAAAAATAAGACTATAAGTAGGAGGCGACCATACTTTGAAAAACAATTGCTCTAACTACTAAACCAGCATTGTGTGTACTTCATCTTTGTTTTATTCTTTGAAATAGTGAGTATATTGCAATGTGTTCGGATTGTTTCTGTGTATCCATTCTAACGTTTCAACCATCAGAGGGTGAACTACTTCCCTAATAATTAAGAGTAATGCTACTGTTACTAAATAGTAATACTCTGGAATGCTGCTTAGTTGCTCAATTGGATTCTCTCAATTTTGGGGAAAAAAAGACAAACAAAGCAACTTGGACTAATTAATATGCAAGAACTATCTAGAGATAAAAAGTCAAGCCCCATACTCCCTCTTGTGGTTAACATTGAAGAATATGAGAAAAAAACATTTAAATTTATACATTTATATAAGTATATACACACACATAGATATATGAAGTATTATTTATAGGAAGAAAAATGTGTTGCTTTTTTAAAAAAAAAACAAACTTGCAACTTTAAAAAATATTATAATTTGCTTCTTGTAAATTATCTTAAAACATGACATTCACCCTGAAGGACAAGTCATTTACCCTCAGAAGTGGTGTACAGTGGTGTAACAGTGTCTTGACTCTGGAGTTTTCCAAATCCAGTGATGCAACTGCTTGTCTTTCATGAATAGTTCTCCTGGTGTTTTTACCATACTCTTGCTACATCTATCTAACTTAATTTTTCTCAACTTTTAAGGCTTAAAGAAATACAATAAAGATCATTTCTAACATTGATGGAAATAATTAAAATCATTCTGATTCCTTGCTTTTACAAAAGGGATCATTTACATTTGTAGCTATTACCATTTATGAAGAATGAAGAAGAAATAATCTTGAGAAATGGAAAGTTATTACAAACATGTTCACTACAGATGTGTTGATTCTGAAATATTCCATGTCAAATACTCCATGGGAAACAAACATCTAATTACTATTTGTTTGGGGTGATTCATTTAACCTCTTGCTCTGAAAATTTTACTGTACCTCATTAAAAGAAAAAAAAAAATCCCAAAGCTAGTAGTTGCAGCTTTTATATGTAACTCTTCCGTGTGCAGGTTTATAATAAAGGGATAAAAAGAATGTGACAGTAAAACAAAGATTAGCACTTCCTTTAATATATTTCCTTTACTTTTCATGGTTTTAGTATTTTATTATTAGTTTTGGGCTTTAGACATCATTTTTAGGCACAATTGAACTTGAAAGTACAGAACAAAAACTGCCTTACAACAATTTTAGTTTTCTTTTTTTTTCCTCATGTAGAAAAGTTACAATAATGGAAGACCCTGATCAGAACATCCATCTGAAAAATTTGTCTCTTCAGCAAGCAACCAATGAAGAGGAAGCCTTAAACCTACTTTTCTTGGGAGACACTAACAGAATGATTGCTGAGGTGAGAATTGCTGCTACAAAACTTAACATCACAGAGTTAAAATTGTCATAAATTTTTCAACATAAGATGTCTATTTTGGAAGTCTTTGGAGATAAATGAATAAGTATCTTCTTTCTGAGTGTATTTCACAGAAGAATCACAGAACGATTTGAGTTGGAAGGGACCTTAAAAATTGCCTCATTTCAACATTCTTGACATGGGCAAAGGAGAACTTCCACTTGCCTGGGTTACTTAAAGTCCCATCCAACCCGGCTTTGAACATTGCCAGGGATGGGGCATTCACAGCCTCTCTGAACAACCTGTTCCACTGCCTCACCACCCTCACAGTGAAGAACTACATCTTAATACCTCATCTAAATCTATCCTCTTTCAGTTAAAAGTCATTATTCCCTATCCTATCACCGCATGCCCGTGTGAAATCTTCTCCAACTTTCTCGTAGGCCCTCACAGTGAAGTTACATAATCATTTCCTCTGATTTTTCAAAATGCTTTTCGTTTTTTCCTTAGTGAATCTGGTTGGTGTTATTGATGTTGTAACTTGCTGGAATTAAAACAAGTAAGAAAAGAATTTCTCAGAAACCATAGACTGACTTTTTAATGTGGCATGTATCAACATATATACACAATACAGGCTAGAAAACATGACCTTACAAACCATTGCCAAACATTCCCATAGGAGTACTGTATTGCTTTTGTAATTGGAGGACTCCTAAATAAATATTTACCAGTATGCAAAGACAAAGATATTTTTAGTGATTCTGGAAAATCCAAATGAAATGTTGCCATATCCAAAATCTGTGTGTTTTTTTTTTCCCTTCTCCTCATACTAGGAATGGAAATATTCAAAGCGTATTCTACCATGTGAGCACTGTCAGTGTGTCTTAACTACAATACAGCTAATTCTCTTTTAGAAATCTGTAGGTTTTCTTCCTCTGTCTAACCAAAAAGATGTATAGTAAATCAGTGGTGATAAAGACATTTAAAGTAGCTGAAACAGTCGAGTTGCACTCTGTTTCTGCTTGGCTGACCATGTACAACTGGGCAGAGGAATAAGAGCTTAATTTCAAAATGTAAATAGACGCAAAACCTGATTTGTGTTGTCTTTCTCAAGGGAGACTAGTTCAGCAGCGACCTTTTGAGAAGCAGAACGATTTTAAGGCAAGACATAATCCAGCTGTACTGAAGTGCTGTTAGTAAATATGAATATTGCAGCAAGAAACAATTTCATGATGTTGAAGTGGAAAAAAGAATACAGTTTAGAGAAGAGGAGCTGGAAGAAGTGTAATAGAGGAAACCAAATTATAACGTTGAGTTTAGAAGCCTGGAAACCTATCATGATAGTTGGTAATTAAAACAGGAAACGAAAAGTCATCGCATGAAGGAAGATCAGTCAGGATTCAGGAAATATCAGTTGAGAGAAGCTGTGTATGAAAATGAGACAGAATAAAGAATGGTGTGCTCCTCGCTGACAGGGTCATAAATCAGCAATTGCAAAGGGCAATTGTGTTACATATTTGGAAAATGTTCCCTAAAGAAAAAAATACATGCCAAACACTGAATTTCATGAAAAATAGCATAAGATTAAATAGCAGAAGAAAAGTAAGGAAGGTGGTATGTCGTTAAAGGGCAAGATGAAGTAATGCTAAAACTAAAAGAATATTCTTAATGGGTCAAACCAAAGCTGACTGTTCCAGCTTTCCATTTTGAACAATGATCAATAACAGATATATAGAAAGGCGTAAAGGATAAACCAAGTAAATAATTATACTCTTTTTTTTAGGAAAGAAAAAAAAAACAAACAAACCTCCTAATCTTCCTGGGTTTCTATTTCATATTGTTTATAGCAAATAATTTCTTGTATTTTTTCTTTACGTGAATTTGCCTAGATGCTTTTTTTAACATTGGCAAATTTTTATTTTGAAATCTCATGTCACAAAGTTCCATGACTTCACTGCTTTATGTGAAGAAAAATGTACTGTAGTTTATGTTTAGTCTTATTATTTAATCTACTTTAAAACTTGGTCATTTTATTTGGGGCATGCTAATACTTGTTAAAAAACATAACAACATATATGAGAATGTGTGGTACCCTAGTAGTAGAGAAGTGGCTAATCTGAGTGGCTTGGGTTAGCAAATGCTGTGCCACAGTCAGTTTTGCTACTTTTGACAAAGCAAGTTTTTTCTTATATAAACACTATAAAGTTATTTAAAGAGTAAGAAATGCAGAAAATACTTGCTTGGAATAATTGCCACTCATTGCAACTATTTACTTTGCTTAGTTTGAATGCCAGTATGGTTCCAAAAACTGCAGATGATGTTAATTTCATTGTAGAGGTTTTATTTAGTTAGTTATTATCATGCATTGCTCCTTTGCAATTGCAGCAGGTGTGTTAAAGTACAGTTGTGAGCTTACTGAACACTGCTTCTTCTTAGGCATTACAGAATTTATCACTCGTTATCATTCGACATTTTTGGCTTTTGGTACCTTATATGATGGCTTATCAGAATGAGAAATGAGAAAATAGTGTTTGTAGAAATGAGACATTAATGTAGAGGTCTATGGAAGAGGACTTACGACATCAGTTGTAACTTTTTCAGAGATCCATATTTTTTAAAACATAGATGAATTAAAATAACCCTTCCTGACTTCAAAAAATGTTAGCAACTTTAAAATAAACTATAAAGAAAAAGATACAAGATGAATAAACTTAAATAGAGATGAACGTAAAATGCTTGATTCAACCTTTTTTTTTTTTTTATGAGGAGGTAGGCTGTGGAAAAACTAAGGTGACTCAAGGATCACATATGAAATCTGTGGCCTCTAAAATGGCATCTAATCTTACTGCACCCTTGAGATAACCCTTCTTTAAAGAATCGCAGGACCATTTTTAAAGTAAGAATAACTATGTAGTTTTTGCAGTGCCTCTGCTAGTGGAGTCTGTCATCATTTGAGGGCTACATTTTGCCTTGCCATTGACTGTGCTAAAAAGAAAGTGATTATAATATTAAAAGCATTCTGTAGGCTACATTAATTCATCAAATATCAGAACTGAAGGGAGTTATTACAACCAAATACTTCTTTCTAATGCATAACCATATAGCTCATGAGAAGGAAAAAAGAAGCAAATAATCTAATTTGTGCAGGATTGGTGTAGAGGTTAATATAGAATCAATCCTTTTCTCTAGTTTTGATGTGTACTACAAGATGTAGAATAAGATGGGAGACATCTGCGCACAAACATTTCATAATCTAATCATGTCACTTACATTTTACTAGGGAGAAATAGGCAGAAAACTCATTCTTTGCTGGCAGCTGTTCCAAATGTGAGGTTCTGGGCAAAACAGACTTGACTACTTGACTTAGGAAAAAAGAAAAAAAAAGATTAGTTTAATCTACTACCAACTAGAAATAGAACAGACAATGTAAAAAGAAAAACACAGAGCAGGAGGATGAGAAAAATACAATCAGCGCTTTAAGATCTCTTTCCCCCACCTCTTCCTTCTTCTGGGCTCAACTCATTGCTCCTAATATCTCTACCTCCTCCCCCTCAACGTTGCAGGGAATGAGGGTTGTAGTCAGTCCATTACAGATGGTCTCTACCACTTCTTACTTCTCAGAAGAGGATTTCTCACATTTTTCCTCTGCACCACATGGGTCCTGCTCACAGGATACGGTCCCTAATGAACCTCTTCAGCCTAAGTCCTTCCTACAGGCTGCAACTCCTCACAGACTCCTCCAATGTGGGACTCATCTGCAACAGCAGAATTCTGGGCACCTTCTGCTACAATGCCGTCCTCCCAAAGAGTCATGGCCTCCTCTAGGCACAGTCACCACCTCTGCTGTGGTGTCATCCACAAGCTGCCAGTAGATTTCAACTTCAACACTCCTCTGCACAGGTTGCAGAGAGTCCTCTATAGCTGCCATCTCTCCATGGAATCTAGGGAAGTCTCTGCTCCAGCACTCCTCCTCCTCACTGACCATGAGGTCCACTGCACTCCTTCTGCCACATCCCAGAAAGAAAAAACCCTCCCCTTCCAGGTCTTTTCTTAAAAAGTGATTGCAGAGGTGCACAGTTGGCTCAGGCTCAGTGGTGGGTCTGACTTAGAGATAGGTATATTTTTGAACAACTTCTTACAGGAGCTACAATTATATCCCTTTCCTTGTTACCAGAAATGGCTCCACACAAACCCATGACAAGAATTCTTGGTACTTTTTTAGTATTTCTCTTAAAATAGCAGAGTAGACTCCCAAGGGCATGCACAAATTTCAAGACTGTATAATCTTTATGTGGGATCAATATGGCTGAACACTGCAGTATCATGTATGGTTATCCTCTCTTTGTCCTCTAATATTAAAATGAAATAATTTTTTGAGGAACGAAATGTTTTAGTGCATGGTTTTATACATATAATACTCTATTGTTTAAATTTGGAAGGCAGTGCATACTACACAGTATTTGTTCCATCATTTAGAATGCTTGAAGTATGCATGGGACAAACAGTAAGTTTTTGGCAGCATTTAAACATCTTTATTTCAAGAAAGATTGAAGCTTTAAATGTTTTAAAGATAATTGTGGGGACTGACTTGTGAATTCTGTATTGGACTCATTCCCTTTGTATTTATTTTTATTGCCCATTAGTATTTTTTTTAATATATTTAGAAACCCACTGGTAGCACTCAATTGTGTTTTTTCTTGGATGAAATAGGAAAATTAGGATCTGAATGTGTGAACATATGCGATTATATTACACTTTTGCCAAGAAGACACGTTATGCATGTTAGAGCTGCATACTAGAATGAATTACAACTTTCTATTTTCTTACATTTCTCATTAACAATTAACAATTCACTCTGATAAACCTGTTCTATAGTATCATTAGCATGACATCCTCATTTTAGCACAGGTGCTTACATTTTCATGTGTGGTAAAAGTATGATTGTTCATATGTACTACTTTGAATAGTCCTCAAAGTGCGTTTTGGTTTATATGGATAAAAGGCACTGAATAACAAAGGTTTAATAATATCCTCACCAAGGACTGTTAATTACTTTAAAAGTTATAGTGCTTACTATCATCTAACTCTGAAACTGTACTTCTAGTAGGTATGGAAAGGTAAGGTTATGGTTTTAGAAATCAGAGAAGTGTTAGATTGCATCTATTCTGATCTTTATATTTTCACGGAAATTTCAACTGTGTCATGTGTACCTAAGAACTGAAGACCCCCTTCAGTTGTAACACATTAGTCAGAAAGGAAGCTAAAGATAATGTATAGCTCATCTACCAGATATAAAGACAGGAACCTCCTGCTTTTCAATGTACATACTCTTCCATATAGCAAAGTTCCTGTTTGAACTAGTTGAGTTTATATTAGATTTATTCATTGTTTTAAAATAAAGAATCTCTGCTCATTCAGCCTTGCAGGGAATTATAGTGTTCTGTGTTGTAAACCAACATTGTGAAAACATTGTGAGTATTCTAAGGATGTTTCAACTAGAGAAACATGTATTGTATTACTTTATTATCATTTTCTAGGACACAATGTCTCTTTTCGTACAATCTGAACTGTGAAATGACTAAAGATATCAGAATTTTTTTTCTGCAAGTATTCATCTGATTGTAGATTGAGAATGGATAAAATCCATTTGATATCAGCCTTGGATGCTATCAGTACTTTTCTCTTTTCCCCTTGCCCTTATTCCGAAAGATCAAAAGAAAAAAAAAAGAGGAAAAATACATCCTCCTTAAACCAAAATTTTATACCTTTTCACTGAGACATTCTCTCTCAAAAAAGATTCACTCATACAGGAAAATCACATTCTTCTGCTGTCTAAACATTTTGATTCAAAGAAGAAAAAATTCTACTGGAACTGTATAAACTGCCAAGTGGAAATGGTTTGCAATATGGACCAAATGACTGCACTTATTACCTGTTCAGCTGTCCTGAACTCTTTTCTGTATTTTCTCTGTGTGAGTGTATTTGACAGCCATAATCAACACATTATTCTTTCAGATGGTAGCAGCTTCTGTTAGTCTAAAAGTGATTTTGTGATTTTAGAACAGCTTTTCATATATTTTTCTCCTATTTGAGAAGCTTTATCTTTCTTAGGTCCTCAATTAATAAGAACTCTCTTTAGACCTGTAGCATCCTATTTCTGGACATTCTTCTTAGTGAAAACAACATTTATAATAGTAGCTGCAATAAGTAAAGGATTTGAAAAGTACATAAATTCTTGTATAGGAAGGAACTACAGCACTGTTTTGTTGTTTTAAGATAGAGAACAATTAGATTAAGATAGATAACTTAGGCTACAGCAACGTTTTGGAACTTTTTCATCTTGTCTTCCTTGACAGGAAGACTAGGATAGTTCTTGCAGTATGACTGGGCTGTAGGTTCTCATTTAGGTAGAAACCATCTTCTTGCAAGTGTGGTACTACGAGATGTAATGGTTTAAATCACAAAGCTTCTATACTGTTTCTTTAAGTTCAGCAAACATGGGTTTATCCTGGTCCTGGAAAAGAAGGAAACTGGATTGTATGGCTTGTACATATTTTCCAAGATGAAACAAAAGAGTGATGCTTTACCAAATCATGGTCTTAAAAGAAAACCCATTGAATTCCTTTTTTACCGTGTCACAAATGGGCAGCATTGCTTCCAATGACCTGGCATTGCTTCCTTTGTAGTGTTCATGTGATATCAGAAAGCATCTGAAGTCTGCTTATGTGGTTTATGATGTCACAGAATTCCTGGAAAAAATTATTTCTTTAAGTAACTGCAGCTCATCAGTTTTTCTATATATAGCTTTCACAATAGCAACCATCTGCTGAGACTCAGGCCACTCCTCTCTTTCTTTTTTTTCCTTCATCACATCAAATTAGTATGAGGATGATTTCATATACATATGGTTTGAATACTGCTAACAAAGCCAAAATGAACTCTAAAAGCCACTAAAGGAAGCTTTTAGTAGACTCTGAGACACCGTCCAGAAAATTTTGTTTGTTTGTTTTCAGTTTTTGAACTTTCTGAAGAGCTGAATGGTGATACTCAGCAGTTACATACGTAAGATAGCAAAAAAAACCAACCAACCAACCATACAAAAAGACTTATTTTTGAACTGAAATTGTTGGCTACTTGTCATTTCTATTGCTGTGTGCTTTGCATCTACTTGTGTGGTAAGAGTAGCAAAGTATGGGAGATTATGACTGCAATTAATGTTTCATGACCACATCCCATTTAACAATATAAATATTCATTGCTTTATGCTTCCAGCAAGAGATCTAATAGAGTTTTCTGTATACAGGAACTGCAAAGTGGAGGTAGAATCATATTGTAAAAGGAGTAATGGTGTATTGCTTAAAGCATGTTTCTACTCTAAAGAAGGACTTTATAAGATCAGCAATTTGGTATTGTAGCCAATGACTTCCAAATCATCCCTACTCACTTTGCATAAAAAAAGTAGTTGTGGAGAGAAAAGTAATGGAATTTCTAATGACCACTCCAGCAAAATACCTGGAAACAAGCAAAACCAAGATATGTCTAGTGTATTGCCATGGAGAATAAAGACCTATTAAGCCAAATATTGTCTGAGCTTTTGGAACTCAGATTCCTGAAATTATTTTCTTTTATGCTTTTTATTTTTACTTTTTAAATTATGCTTCTGTTGACGTTAAACAGGTGTGACTGAAATACATGAGATTTTGCTACACAGTGAAATATAAGTTTACTTAAGATGATTATTCTGAAGTATGGTGACCTACTTCTTTCTTAGCAACTTTGTACTTCCATAGCTAGACCTGTGTTGATATTTGATCTGGATTAGATGTGTCTGTAGTAAGTAACTGATATGAGTGCAAAATGTCCTCAAATATCAGTTCTATTGAGGAGATGAGGACAATGTCCTTCAACTTTAATTCTGTTGTGGATTTTGAACTGGAAAAATAGAACACGCAGTCCTGCTTCACAGAGCTGCAAGCAATAAAATTATAGCTCCCCTAGTAAAATAAGTGAAGTTGGCTCTGATTATTCATGGAATCAGAATTGCTGAATAAAATACATTTTAACAGCATATAACTTTTTTTCTTAATATAACTGCATTTTAACTATGTTTGGGAAGATTTTCCTGTTTGACACCTTTCCCTCAGCCTATTTATTTTCGTTCCTATGCTACAACTCACCACCTCTTCAATTTTTCAGCTTCGCCTCTGAAGACAGCATAGCATGTGACTGTACTCTGATGCTCATTTCACAGGATTGTGAAATGAGCCTTAGAAACCAGACAGTTAAGCAGAGCCAGTGGGTTGCCTGTATTATTCCAAAATTCCTCATGTGTATAAACTAATGATAAAAACTCCTCTCCCTCTGAGCATGATTTTATTGGGTAAAGCAGCCCAAAATAAAATACTGTTAAGGCTGTAATTTCATTACAGAATTTTCACCAACAACTACAAACGTATGCTATTCCTGTACACCACCTACTTGTTCACATGCTGTACGCTGCCATTTTCAATTATTCTACCAGAACTGCTTTCTACAGCTGTACTGTGACTGAATTGGGAAACTGATCCAGTTTAAATATCTATGGTTTGCAGGCCTTTTTTTTTTTTTTTTTTTTTTTAACTTCTCAGCTGGATCATTTCCCAAAACCAGTAAAAAGTTGTTCATATTATTCCTGGTAAAGGAATATTCAGCTTTCAGTCTTTCTGTTTAAGAGCCACCCTTCTGGATTAATAAGACAACACCTTCCAGGTTATTTTAATACCTAGAATGTTACATATCAAAACAGACTATAGAAAACAACCCACAATATCTTCCTATATTTTTTAATTTATTTCATTACTCTGTTTTTCTGCAAGTATTTATGCCCTGATAACAATGTAGTCATACTTGCTATAGTTTATATCTAAGAATACTATTTGTATGGTAAAGCTATAATATCCATATACATTCTACAGCATTAGCTTTTTTTATAAAATGAGGATAAAAAGGAATTATTTTAAGATTCCAATAACAGCTTCATGTAACTAAATGAAACGGGCTTTAGATAATTAAAAATTTTTCTATATATTGTTTAAGGAAGGACAAGTGTGTGTGTAATGTCATGAGATCATTTGAAATCTAAAATTAAGAGCTGTTTCAAATTCTCTACATTCATACTAAAGCTGAGCATCTCTAAAAGACTGATGAATAATTTCCATGTTTCTAGTTAAGAAAGTATGACAGTAGCTATTCCAAGTAAATATATTTAAAGCCAAACCTTTTACCAAAACTCTGTAATGCCACATAAAATTCTGATACTGATTTTGTCAAATTTTTGGTGAAAGTCTGAGATCTTACAGAAACTACTACTCTTAGTTACACTGGTAGTTGTCTAGCCAAAAAAATCTTAAAATGAGCTTACCAGTGAGGAAGCTGATAACCTCAGATCAGGAATTAGTAACTTTCCCTCTGATCAATATTTCCTTTTCTAGTATTTCTCAGTATTCCCCAGTATACTAAAGCCAGTTGCTTTGCTGATATACTCTGTTAGAGTATCTTGGAACAAAGATATTTCCCTGGTTGCTTGCAGTACAATTTGTCCAGGTCAAGGCTATCCACTGTTTGGCTGGAGTGTGAGTGCCAGGTAAATCCTTTTGGATCGTTCTTGCATAATTCTTACAAGTGCAATGCCATCTCAATGAACTAGAAAAAGCTAAGTTTATCTATGAAGTGAACATTGAGGGCTCTTCCTTTCTTTTTGTTCTAGACACCAATGAATCAAGCCTCAACCCGATCTCACTGTATTTTCACTATTCACATCTCCAGCAAGGAACCTGGATCTGCAACTATCCGACGCTCCAAGTTACACTTAGTAGACCTTGCTGGATCAGAGCGTGTTGCAAAGACTGGAGTTGGAGGTCAATTATTGACAGAAGCCAAATACATCAACCTGTCATTACATTATTTGGAGCAGGTAAAACTGGAATAGAGTGAACCATTTCTCACTTTACTATGTTCCTGTTTAATAATGTTTAGTAATTTCCAAAAGATTTTTTTTAAAATCTTGATTCCAAAATTCAGTTAGTCAGGATATTTATCACAGTCTTTTAAAATATTCAAAGTGACTGCTCATCAGTTGAAATAACATGTTTTAATTTGGCAAAAGCCTAACAAATGGTAAAGTTATAGCAGATATACAGGGCAGTATTTAACAGTTTTGTTGTTCTATTTGGAATACTAAAGATATTTGTGAGATTGTGTATATATTTCCACTAGAAATGTTCTTTATGGTCTTCTTCCCTTCCCACAGCCAAAATCAGGAAATCTGAATCATTGAACTAAAATGATTGTGTTTTATTTGCTTCAAGTATTGTACTATGATAAAATATTAGATTTCTCTTGTGTCATTTTATTCCTCTACTAATATAAATTTTCAAACTCTTTGAGAGAGGAATTACCTTTAATATTATTGGAGTTTTCAATTTCTTTTTCCTCCAATAATCTGATCTAAATTTTCCTTCCTGACTACAGAAATAAGATATAATTTTTGTGAATGTGATAAGTGTGATGATGAACGCTGGTCACATTCTATCTTCTTTTCTAGTATGTCTTCTTTTCTTTCCAACAGTTTTATAGACATTGCTTGTATTCCATAGCATTCCTTCCTTTCAGATATTTGCTTATTTATAAAAACTTAGTGAACATTATGTTTATATCTCCCTGATCTACTATGATATATGATTTGCTGATGTACATACAAGCTATTCTAATGCTATAAAACACCAAGCAAGATAAGAAGCGCTTGGCAATCAGTGAAACCTGCTTTGTGGATGCTGTGCTATTAAGTTGCAATCATTGAAGATTTTAAGTGTGGATTTCATACCTTGTACCTGTAAGAGAAAGTTCTTTCTAACATTGAATACATAATATTGTTTTCATAGTATGATAGACACTGTTTCTGTTGCCACAGATTTGTTTAGTTTTTTTTTATTTCTATTGTGATTCTTCTTAAAAAAATAGATATTTTATATTATAAAATGTAATTATATTTGTCTCTTTTAATTTATAATTCAGTGTATATATGATTTAGCAAATTTTACAGTTGAAGAAATCCAATACAACTTTGTGGCTGCCTATATGTGACAATTCTTCAAAACTGCAGTTAGAAAATAGACTGGTTGTTCCACATCCTGGGAATATTATTTTAAATTTTGTTACCAAGAACAAATCACTTAGATTTCATTTAATCAATAGTCAGAGATATTTTATCTGTCAAAAGAAGAAGCAGGTGGCAGTCAGTCATTTACTATTACATTTAATTTTTGTCATGTTTCCTATTTCTTTACATTTTACCTTGAAGAACAATGTCTATTATACTTATGGAAAGTCATATGGCTAAGTGATTCTAAAGGTACCTTTTCAGAGTCATACAAACTGTACTTGGGATCCTTCCTTATTTTCAGTATGATTTTTCTGTGTTTATGGTGCAACATTGCATGAACTTAGCTCTGAGTCTGAATTTAACTATGTGCAGTGTATTTTGAGATACTCCAGTTTGAAGTGCTGTAGAGGCATATTAAAATTTTGTCATGCAACTCTTAACTCCTATTTTAGAATAAATACAGTTGAAGATAAGTATGTTGGGTTCTGTCTGACATTTAATATCATTATTAAAAATATTTTATAATCCTGAATTATATACAGTAAGAAATATGGTTTTGTTCAGTGATAGCTGGGCCATGCAATCCTTAGTAGAGCAGCAGAGACATAGAGCGTGCACACTAGACTGCTTTGAGGTTTCTATGCAATATTATAAACTAACGGAGATATATATCTATCTAACACCTTGTAATATATGAGGCTTGAAAACCTTAATCCAGGAAAGAATTTCCAGATTCCTTTACAAGATACAATTTTCATATTATGCATTCATCCTTCTCAGGGAGAGAGTTGCTATTAAATTTTCTAAATCAACAATTTTCTTAAATGCAGAATAAACAAAATAAATGCTGATATGTAACATCTGTTAAAAGAACTCTCCTAATCATTTAGGATAGCTTGCATAACTCATATAGCTACAGTTTTTCAGTACTTTCAGTACTGTGCTTAGCCAAATAGAAGTTCAATTCTTTTCTATCACAACAGATCATGGGGTAGTCTAGCTTTTTATTTAATAATAATTAGGTATCATAACGTAAACAGCTGGGAAGGGAAACTGAAAAGAGTAGGTGTACCATTTCCTTTTTGGCTAAGGCATGTGTGTTCTAACCAGAATTGCTTCTTTACAGCGGTACATTGTAACCATGCACCTTTTTATTTGTGTTCTGCTTTTCAAGATACTCTCTCAGAAAGAAATGTATTGACTCCTCTTAACAACCACATGCTTTAAGAATGTATAATTTTAAAAGTATACTTTAGCAAATATTAAGAGAGGTTTTACTTGAATACTATCCATACTTTAATATTATGATAGAAATAATATGAAGAAGATTTTCTGTAAGTTCTTGTATCTTAGGAAAATTTGGGGATTTCACTTTATTGTGTTTGGTTTCCATATTCCTAAGAATCTGTAAAGCTAGTGTATGATATAATTAAATTTATTTTGTCTTTCAGGTCCAGTTCCTGCAAAGACATATGAACGTACTGAAATTTAAGTTTCAATTATTTCAGTAAAATCACTAGGTTTTCAGCTGAGTGCATAAGAGTAGTTTCATTGTAATGGAAGTTCAGGTTCCTGAACATATTGGTTTTGCTCTTTTTATTGTCAATCATTAATACACATGTATATTTAAAAGTGTCTTCCATTTTTACTACTGTTTTAGGTAATAATTGCCCTTGCAGAGAAAAATAGATCTCACATTCCGTACCGAAACTCTATGATGACCTCAGTGCTAAGAGATAGTCTGGGAGGAAACTGCATGACTACCATGATAGCAACGCTCTCTATAGACAAAAGAAACATAGATGTATGTTATCTCTATCTATTTTTAACAATGTTTTCACTTCTCTAAAGATTTTGCTCTTATGACTTACAGTTTGCAGTTCCTATGTAGTGAGATTTTCTTCTCTTTGCATACCAAAAGAGCTATAGTGAATGGGGCTACATCTGGGTGGTGACCCATCACCAGTAGCCTTCCTCGGGATTCAATGCTGGGGCCAGTTCTGTTCCATATATTTATCTAAAATCTGCATGCAGCTGTTTATTAGCAAGTTTGCTGATGATACCAAACGAAGATGCTGTTGACCTCTAAAGAAACAGGAGGCTTTGTGTAGAAATTAATAAGATTGGACAATGATTAATGGGATGACATTTAACAAGTCGAAGTGCTGGACACTGTACTTAGGTTGGAGTAATGTCAAGCACAAGTTTAACCTGAGAGAGGAGCAGATGAAGAGCAGCCCTGCAGAAAGGGATCTGGGGGTTCCAGTTGACAGCAGGCTCAGTATGAGCCATCAGTGTGCCCAGACAGCCAAGGGAGCAAACTGTGCCCTATGGTGCATCAAACACAGCAGAAACAGCCTGGCAAAAGAGGGGATTATCCCATTCCATTCAGTGTTAGTGTGGCCTCACCTTGAGCGCTGTGTACAGTTCTTGGGCCTCTCAATAGAAGAAAGATGTTAAGGGCCTTGGATGAGTGCAGAGGAGGACAACTGCCGGCAAAAAGGCAGAAAGGAATGTCCTATGAGGAGTGGCTAAGGTCTTTGGGCTTGTCTTGGAGAAAAAAGTTTGGGAGGCAACTTCGTTCTCTACAGTTTCCTAAAAAGGGAAATGGAGAGGGAGATGCTGAGCTGGGATCCAATGATAAGACGTAGGAATGGTTCAAAGCTATGACAGGGGAGCTTCAGACTGGGTGTTGGGAAGCATTTACCAAAAGGATAGTCAAACACTGGAACAAGCTTCCTAAAGAAGTCAATACCCCAAGCCTCTCAGTGTTTAAGAGGCATTTACCTTAATAACACACTTGACTTGGTTGACGCTGAATTAGTCAGTTGGACTAGATGATTATGGTAAGTAACTTCTGACTGAAATATTCTATTCTAAAATATGTTGCAATGTGAATACATACAACCCTGCTCAAAGCCATTTCCTGATTTTCCATACCATCAAAGAGTTCTAATGAAAAAAGAACCCCCCTCACATTTAAGTCTAAGACTTTTTTCTGAAATACAGTATTTCTGAAATACAGTAAAACATTATACTAAAATCATACTTCATCAAGTTGAAGACTTTTCTTCTTTAGAAATTGTATTTTGCTGTTATATGAAAACAAATTGTTAAGACTTGCTATCATGTAATTATACAAGCATGATTTCTGTTTGCAAATCCAACTGTGAAAGTTTGTTAATTTTATGTTTTTAGGCTGTCAGGGATAAGCATCATTTTGGGCATCACTTCATCAAGTTGTATATATCTTGCAATCTTCATTTCTATTTTAGGAACATTTAGCCCAAGAAATTATCTGGAGTAGGCTACTGACAATGTTCATGTTCTTGCTTTAATATATATCCATCTACACAACAGAATTATTCTTTACTCCTTCCAAAATTAAATTTAAAAAAATATATCCTGCTACTCAAAATCTGATATGTGAGAGTAACATTAAGAAAGATGTTAAATCAACTACTAAACATGAGGAAATGTCAAAAGAAAGACAGTTCCATAATTTTATTTTTGAGTTCTGTGAGTAATTATGAGTTGTTATGTTTTTTTTGTTGTTGTTGTTTTTTTTCTATTGGATATAAATTTCACTCACGGAATTACATCCCCCCCCCCCACCCTGTATGAACTGAGCTTGTATAGTAAAAGCAATTTTTTTATGGACCTAGCTTTGCCTCTTGCAGTTAAAGTAATGAAGCAGAGAATTCAAAATAAGAAAAGACACTCAATAGACTACTATACTAGAGAACTAGACTTCATTCCTACTTCTACCAGGGCATTTGTATACAATTTCTCAGATCACTTACATCATATTTTTAATGCTAGTTTTGTGAAGTACTTGAAGATGTTGATTCTGAATTCTAAATGTATGACTTAATATAGCTGGAACTGAAGTTGAATGGAAGCTGATTTGAATGTAGTTATCATATAATCATAATAATTTTATTTTTATTTTATTTTTGACATCAATTTCCCTTGCTTATTTTTTGTGAAGCTCTCATGTAATGATAAGCATGGCACAAAAATTATTAGGAAATTAGTAGTCATCAGCTTTAATTACCTGTTTGGTGGCATAGAATAGATTGTAAGCTTACTTACTAAACATTGGAGACTGAATTAATTAATTGCTTATTAATTTAACATATGCTTCACACCAAACAGTGCAAAGAGGTCCAGTGAAAATGTATGTGCATACGATGTATATAATTACTCTAAATATATACAGAGAAAGCTTCAGTTAAAATCACATTAGCTAAACACCACAGCATAGGAACTGTACAACAGAGGCTATTAGAGTCCAGCTAAGACTGTGTGCAGTTCTTAACTACAAGGCTTTCCTTTCCTTCCCTTGAAAACTCTACTTTGATTCTGTGTGTAGATATATTACATGTTTGGCAATAACTCCCAGTATCTTTCATCATGTAACCCAAATTCAAATACTACCCTTCCAAGCACTGAAAGAGACATGTCCTATGGGAAAAGAACTATATGATCATATATTTAAATTTATATTTTAAATGTTGGAAGACTCTAAACTGCAAAATTACTTTGATTCTGAAATAGGAGTCTGTTAACAGTTGTAATGTTCTATTAATGTAAGGGTTATATGGAAATTGCTGCATTTCAAATGCAGACTGGCATATCAGAAAATTTTATTGTGGAGTTTATCAGGCATCAGTGGAACTTCTAAGACTATTGCATGATGTTTTATTGTTTGGCCTAACTGACAACAATTGCTGGCATTTTATTTACTAGGTAGACAAGTACTGTAGCAGAGTGTGGCACTTATTGGCTAATCTCAAAGGAGAAAAAAAATACCTAGATATCCTTGGTTTCATTCTGTTCCCTAGATGGGAGTATGCACTGGTTGTCAGTTTCCTCTACAAACTCGCTCTTGTATGCATCGTAGTTACAAGTATCTCAGTCTGTTTCTAAGTTATCGTAGACTTCCACTCTTCTTCCCTTCATCTCTTTTACCAGCTTCTCCCACATACACTTTTCCAGTCCTAGTTTCAACAAGAAATTGGTTTTATTTGAGTTTATAGATTTCTCATCTTTCAAAAGTGATTACCTTCTGAGCACTATGGCTTTCTTATCCTTTAATGCCAGTTGACATTTGGAGCAGAGCTGATCAGGGGATTGGCTGAATCAATAAAATATGTACTACAATTTGAAAGTTTTATATGTTGCCGTCATTAACATGATAACATAATTTCCCTTTAATATTGCTATTTTGGAGTATGAAATGATAGATTCTTTCTGTAAAATAGAAACTTAGTTTGATGGTTTCATTAGCAGTCTGTTCCACTTACTTGGTGCAAAGCTAACTAATTTTTTCTTTATTTTGGTTTTTTTTTTTTTTTTGTTTGTTTCCAGGAATCAATCTCAACCTGCAGATTTGCACAGCGAGTTGCTCTTATAAAGAATGAAGCAGTTCTCAATGAAGAAATTGATCCCAAATTGGTGAGTTGTCTAGGGGCAGGGGAAGGAGATTGCTTGTTTTAAATTTGAATAATCAATAGCATTCAAATGGATGTTGAGGATTTTATACTGAATCAGTCTATTAAGTCCTTTTTTGATGCAAATTCTATTTTTTTCTGGGTGGTTTTTTTTTTAAATGTTTGGCTGAATTTGCAGTGTCATGCTAACACTGTATTTATGTATAGAATGAAGAAAGAACTATGAATGCATTTCAGTGTATCCTCTGTCTCCGTGACACAGACATCAGATGAAGAATATATTCAGATCAAGCTATTATGAGGAAAGGCTGCAGGAACTGGGGCTGGTTAGTCTAGAGAAGAGGAGACTTGAGGGGAGATCTCATTAATATTTATAAATATCTCAATGGTGGATGTCAGGAGGTTGGGACATCATTTTTTTCTCTTGTATCCGGTGACAAGACACAGGTAATGGGATGAAGCTGGAACACAAAAAGTTCTATTTAAACATAAGAAAAAACTATTCTACTGTGAGAGTGATGGAGCACTGGCACAGGCTGCCCAGGGAGAGTGGAGTCTCCTTTCTTAGAGGTCTTCAAGACCCACCTGGACATGTTTCTATGTGACCTGCTTCTTGCAGGGGGGTGACTAGATGATCTCTGAAAGTCCCTTCTAACCCCTACCATCCTATGATTCTATGTTATTCTGTTTGTATTTGAACAAACAGTATTTAAAACATAGTTTTTAACAACAATTATAAATTTGAACTGAGCTTTTCACCTCTATGAAATATAAAATATTTATTAAATATTCTATTTTCTCTAGTACTTTGTGGTTTTACGATATACTAATAGCACTGTCATTCTTTTTAATTGGCAAAATTATTACTCTATTCCTAAATTTCTCTTGACTAATCTGTAATTACAAGTATTTTGTATTTTTGTCTTTTATATTTTGATCTTCTGAACTGACTTGGAAATGCTTTCCTCTTGAATGCTAGACTGCAGAATGCTAGTTTAAGTAACATAAGGATGTCCTAAGAAGCATTTGTTTTCTAAAAATTGGAGATTGCTGATTACTTCATTCATTGTTACTTGACAGTAGATAATATGTTTCAATTATTGTTAATTAATTGTGCTTTTAATTTCTCTTGACTTTGAAGTTCAAAAGGAATGGGAGATTCTTGTCAGATTTTCTGCTGTTTTTCTAATTATTTTATTTATTTTTCTTTCCAAACAATTTCTAATGCCTATCTGTCCTTTTTTTTTCTTTCTATGTAGGCTTTATAGTAGTAAATCATGCAAAACATTTCTTCCATGGTCACAGAAGCCTTTGATTAAGACAGAACACATGTAGACTCCTGAACATTTACTGCATCCTGTGGAGCTATACTCCAAGAATTTGGTATGTCTCGCTCTGCAGGATCTATTAGCAAGTAAAGTGCACTCCTGAGAGCTAGAAAACCTTTCCTTCTTGTGGAAAAGGCAGGGGAACACAGGTTTTGTGCTCATTTTGGAATTTGTTGCCCATCCTCCCAGGTTGCAACCTGATTGTTCAGTAAAAAAATGGAGTTCTGGGGTTTGTTTTTTTTTTCATAATATTAAATGCCACTTATTTACAGCATTTATTACCTTTAAGTTGAATGCATGCTTTATACAGGGAGTACAAAATTCCTCTTGATAGATCTGGGTTAAATCTGAGTGTTGTATAAATTTTATTCCTCATAATGGAGACTTACAGACTGTGTATCTTACAAAAAAGATGAACTTGTACCTCTTCCACTTTTTAAGTGACTCAGCTTTGAACTCCTTTCACTCCTGACCAAAGGATTTGGTTTAAACTGAAAAACAAACTGTTGAGCATAAACTAAGTGTAATCTCTTTTGGCATTCCTTTAAAAATACAAATGAAAATATTATCACAGATTCATAGAATGGTAGGGGATGGAAGGGACCCCTAGAGATCATTCAGTCCATTCCCCCTGCAGACGCAGGTCCACCTAGATCAGGTCGCATAGGAATGCATCCAGGCAGGTCTTGAAAACCTCTAAGGAAGGAGACTTCACAACCTCCCTGGGCAGCCTGTTCCAGCATTCTGTTACCCCAAGGGGAAATAAGTGTTTCCTCATGTTCCAGTGGAACTTCCTGTGTCAGCTTGTGCCCATCACCTCTTGTCTTGTGGTTGGACGCTACAGAAAAAAGACAGTCCCCACCCTCTCGACACCCACCCTTGAGATATTTATAAGTGTTGATAAGGCCTTTCCTCAGTTTTCTCCAAGCTTAACAGCCCCAGGTCTCTCAGCCTTTCCTCTCTAGAAAGATGTTTCAGACCCCCTGATCATCTTGATACCCGTCTGCTGGACTCTCTCCAGAAGTTCCCTGTCTCTCTGGACTGGGGAGTCCAGAACTGGACACAGTACTCCAGATGAGGCCTTATCAGGGCAGAGTAACAAGATAGGATAACCTTCCTTGACGTCCTGGCCACACTTTTCTTGATGTATCCCAGGATACCATTGGCTTTCTTGGCCATGAGGATCATGAGGCTCATGTTTAGTTTATTATCAATCAGCATTCCCAGATCTCTTTCTGCAGAGCTGCTTTCCAGCAGGTCACTCCCAGACTGTCCTGGTGTATGGGGTTGTTCCTCCCCAGGTGCAGGAATCTGCACTTGTCCTTGTTGAACCTGATGAGGTTTATCTCTGTTCAACTCTCAAGCCTGTCCAGATCTCACTCAATGGCAGCAAGATCTATTACAATCTATATAAATCTATTGATTTTTGTTTGTCCTAATGATAGTTGAAAATCAATCTTTTAGCCATATCCTGAAAATTGCATTTCAGTTATCAGATTGAGGTTGATTGAACACTGAGCAGGAGTGGTACTATCAGCTCAGCTTTCTGCCATGTTATACTCCAGCCAAAAATTTTATTTTATTGACTCAGAAATTGACACAGACTACATCAGAGTGTAGCACCAGAGTGAAGCATTCTCCAGTCAGGTTAAAATGCTTGGCCTGCAATATTCTTGAAGCTGTCTTGTGACATCTATAATTTACAGATCACCACTTTAATAGATTCTTAAATAAAATATTAAGTTACCTTTCATACTTCATAGTAACAAATGTGTTACCAGCAAGTTTAGAGTTAAAAGAAACAAACATATACATGTTTAGAATATTTTCATTTTGAAAGTAAAAATACCAACTTTTTAGGAAGACATGATTAAATTTAAACATTAAAAAAAAAAAAGTTTGAAGGGATTTTAATATCCAGTGTGTTACCAGTTCCAACAGTCTTATTTCTTGAAAGCATATCCAATCAAGAATTATTGATTTTTCCTTGAAAACAGTTTTCTTTTCTTTTTTTTGCACATGGAATCACTGTACTCATACCCAGCTAAAAATATCATTGGACTTGATACATTTGAGCCATTATAAGGTGATGCATCATTAAAATGATCAGTCATAAAAGTATTCAAGAACTTGCTCATTCATGTTTTAGACTTAGGCATCTGCATATTGTTCATGCTCTGTAGAATCTAGCCTTGAGAGGTTAATGATTTGTGAAACATGCTTTTATAGAGACATTTTTTTTTAAAAGTACAGGCTCCAATAATGAGCTATTAGAAATTTTAAATCCAATACAGTTCTCCAAGTCACTTATTCATTCATTACTATTCATTAGTACAACTTAATTTCATTCTGTTGATTTATATTATTAATTTCTTGTTAGGAGCAGACACATCCTACAATTATAGTATGCTGTAATTCAAATAAAAGTGGAATGTTACATCAAAAAGGAGAAAAGTTAAGATGCTAAAATGTTGTTTTGGATATTCAATTTCTAAAAGGAAGGTTAAAAAGAAAAGTAATTTGATGTGTAATTTAAATGAGACCTCATTATTAACAGGCAAAACTAATGAGGTAGAAAGCTCCTTTTATTCCTATGACAAATTATTTTTCTCTTCTGTAAATAATCTTTTAAAATCTTTCTGCAGAGCCATGTATTCTAACACATAGAATTTACTGAGTTTGGAAGACCTTTCTTGCTTTTATAAATGGAAAAAGAAAAAAGTGCTTGGTGCATTTAAGTCATTTGGACTGGTTTTTTTTAAGAGAGATGTTTCAAAAAAAAAAGGAGAAAACCAGAGTATAATATTTCCCTACACTCAGCCTTCTAATGCAAAAATCATAAACTAGCTATTACTCTGTAGGTGATGCTTGGTTTATGCTTTGCTGTTTGTAGATGATTGTCCAGTTGAAAAAGGAGATCCAGGAATTGAAAGACGAG
Source organism: Urocolius indicus (assembly GCA_013401255.1). Taxonomy (NCBI): domain Eukaryota; kingdom Metazoa; phylum Chordata; class Aves; order Coliiformes; family Coliidae; genus Urocolius; species Urocolius indicus. Next base: position 199,728 of record WBNH01000684.1, read on the forward strand.
CTGGAGCTGGTGACTGGCAAGCAAAGAACATCAGAGCTTTCACAAGAAGAGCTACTTCAGTAATGGCTTTTTACATCGTTTTCATTTTCTTCTTTGTCGTGATGCTTTTCATGAGTTTTTTTGTTGGCATATTTAAATTCATCTCAGAGTTTTAAACTTCTCTGAGTGAACAACAGAGTGAAGTTAGGTGTCAGGTTAGAATGGCAGTTTTCGATGAAATGTTCTATGAGGCTGCTGGCTGTGACTTTGCAGCCTCAGCTTTGAGGAAGTGAAGTAAAGTAAATGCAAAGGATGGGAATGCCTGTCAGATGCCAGGCAAAAAGAAGTGTTGCATAATAGTGGAGAATAAAAAAACAGTCTCTCTCCAAACTGGATATAAGATCTGAGTAGAATTCAAGAAATACTGTTTGTGCTAAGAAGTATCCTGCTGCGGTGTTAGTTTGACATAAGCCAAGAGAAATCTTGCATTTCTGATACACAATTAATCAATGTCTTAAAAAACAACTATTCAAATTTTTTTACTGAGTGTGTTGTTGAAAATGTATGATTAATTCAAATAAGTATTGTAACATTTCACAGCTTTTTGTAACAGCCCAGTACAGCATGTAAGAACTGTCTATATATAATGTAGAAATATCTACTTAGATATAAAAGTTCACAATAACTAACTTGAATTCTCAGTTTGAAAAATCAATTCCTATTTCATCTCCATGCCTTATCTGCATGAAGAAAGTAGTAATTAGAGATTTTTGTTTGGTTAATATATTAACAGTAAATGAGATTAAACTCTGAGAATTTTTAGTTATATTTTAATTTCTCTTGGAATTGGTTAAAAACATTACCAGAGCTAACACTTTCCCCTGACATCTGGGAGATTCTGCACAAGTGAGGACAAGCTGCTACCTTGAACCTTGAGTTTTCCACATAGATTGTTGTCATTATTCTTGGTTTTGATTGTTTTGTTGTTTGGTTTTTTTTTTTTTTAATTCAGAAACTGACATCCATATCAAGGATGAAGAGCTAGAGGGTTATGCATATATTTGTTTTACAGCATTAATCTGAGTGATTTTCAAGACAGGCAGATACCAATATAATTTTCTAACCAGAAACGCCCCAACAATTCCTACTGGGTTAATATTTATTTATCATTCTGCCCAAAATTATGGGAGTCAGAAGAACCAAGAACATTACAGGGTAGCACTGGATGTGACAACATCAAGCCATACAAAGAAAATTGAAGAAACAACAAAAATAAAGAAGTATCTTTTTCTCTACATGCAAAATTATATGCCCTTATCAGCTAGTTTCTTTTTACCCTGACAGAACTAGTCCTTCAGAAGATAAATGACTCTCAGTGACTTAATTCAGATAGACCTGAATAAGCTAAAAATTTATTCAAAGATGTACTTTCCTAACTTCATTGTAAAAATCTGTCACATGAATTTTCCATGTTGGTCTTGTTTATTGTTTAGATTGTATAGGGAAACTGGGTTTTGGAAATAATTTAGGGTTTTTAGGACATCCCATTTCCTAAGATTTAGTATTTGAGTTTGTGCTATGAAAACAATAGTCTTATTAATGGGAATAGGTTAACAGTCGATGAAGATTTTAGTATGAATATGCAAAGGAAAATTAGGAATGTACCATTTGCATACATTTGCACGATAACATGCATCTGAGAGGCCATGTTTCAGAAATGATTGACCAGGAAGTGTATCCGTTGTATGTTTTTCCTTTTTGTCTGTATAGCACAACCTATAGCGTGTTACATTGTCAGAAAAGGTTTCTTCAGAGATCATAGCTAGGAATTTTGTATCTCTTTCCTCCAGAAAGAAGCAGGCAGTAGATTTATTGAGTTTCTACTTGTTATAAGACACAGAAGGAGAAATAACTTTCAAGGACCTTTGCTATATTAAAATAAGACAAAAAATTTGTGTTTTTAAATTTATCATTTATTTATATTTACTCAGGCTCATGTAGCATGTGTGCTCATTTTTTCAGAAATAATTTCTTTATGGCACAAATTATCTACAATTAAAATATAGAACAAAACTTAAGAACTGCTGACCAAGACACAATACTTTCCCTGGGGATCAGTAATAAAAAAGAACTTGTCAGTCATAACTACCATATAATACCAAGTACCATGTAAATACCATATAATGGCCTTGTTCAAAGGTCATTATTTTCAATATTGACTTAAAATGGAAAAAAGAATTGGATATATAGATTTTTTTTAATGTATAGCATAGTTTCAAGCAGAGAGCAGAAGATACTGCTAGAAAATAACTGACATATACATGAGTCAGACCAGCTTATTAATACTAGATACTGTAGTTGAATGGAATGCTGAAATATAACTGAGGTTTTTTTAACAGTTTAAGTAGAGGAAAATATAAAATGTCACATTTTTTGAGGTTTGCATTTGTATGTTTTCTTGCAAGCAGAGTTTTCACAGGTAAACAACTAATGTAGGCTAAACATCCAAATCAAAGTATAATGGAACAATAATATAAACAGCTACTACTTCAATGAAAATGTCTTACTGTGGTTTTGAATATGTATACATTTATAGTTTACTTTTGTATGGCGACAGTATTTGTGACCATGCTGGTGTTCAGCTGTCTGAGCCTCTCATCTGTAAATGTCCTTAGCATATATAAAAATCAACAGATAACCTCTAAGTGTTCTGTCTCCAGTTAGTCTATCAATGCATAACATGGCAAATCTTTATGACAATTCTGTTGAGACTGTCCATCTGAGTTTAGAGCTACTTAATATGTGGAGAGTTTGTTCCCATTAAAGAATAAATACACAAGTGAGTTGTACAAACAGAAATAGTGGTCTAGATGAGCGCTGATAAAGTAATGATTTACTATTACTGGAAAATGTCTGTCTTGTGGTTTGCATCTAGTTTTGTATCTATAATGAAACCTAAACAATATTAGTTATCAGGAGACATATGGATTAGATTGTTATGACAGACAGAAGAGGAAAAGAAACATGGTATAGATGATAATGCAACATAACTGTTTTGTAAGCTGTTTGGAACTGTCATTCAAGAGTGGTTTTTAGGGGATTCCAGATGAAATAACCTTTGTTTTTCTTCTTTTAATTGATTTTTTAATGTTCTTTTAATATGCCAGAGGAAATTTTAATGAGAGTGATTACGGATTTCGAATATTATTATAGACATCTCTACTTACTTAGAATGTCTTCTGTTTAAACTTAAATGTGTTCAACATATAAATGCATTTGTATATATATAAAAAAGAAGTTTACATGGTTCTTCTCAAATTCTGTCTAATTGTGATTCATTTTATTACAAATAATTAATTAACTAGTAAGGAGAAGTGTTACCAAATATAATCACATCACAAATAGATGTGTTTTGATTATTTTTATTCTGATTCATAGTATATATTTCAATGGTGGTCAGAGGAAAATTAATCTGTTGAAATAATTCTGTGATCATTTTATATTTATTCTTTGATTCTGAACTCAGTTTATCAAAGATACAAAACAGATTAATGAGAAACTCCATGCACTAAGTACATATTTATTTTGTTGTCTCTGCTAAAGTCTTTATCTCAGGCACTATTCAGTAGAAGATAGATGCCAAAAGGAAACTTGGTCCAGTAATATATGTGTAGATCCAGTCCTATTTTTTTCAGTCTAATAAATTAGTTACAGTATTGCATAGATTTATTGCTACACAAGTTCAGGAAATAAGTATTAGCGATTACTCTAGAAAGATATATTAATATTATGCTAAAATGTTATTTTGTATTCTTCTTGAATTGCTAAAGAAATTCCAAATATTTCTTAAAATAATTAACTTAATTCCACTGGTTTACTTTTAGACATTCCAAATTAAATCCTTGGGCTACTCAATGCAATAAAAATTGCTAGGTATTTGCAGTTAGTATGTAAATAAGCTAGTTAATTATTCATTGTTTGTTTTTTTCTCACATAAATAAGTGTTTTCAGTTTTTTATTCTTATTATTTTTCATTTAATAGAAGGAAGAAAACACTCTTCAAATAAGCATTCCTCATAAACACTGCAGTGTCACATTGTCACTCAACAAGTTTGTAACAAATGCACTTAACTTTATTTTGAATACTGATTACTGAATACTGATTTTTTTTATTTTGTTATTTTATTCTCACAAATGTTAAAAAATTCTTGAATTCTTCTGCTTTCATTTTGTTTAATTAAAATCACAGCAAAAAAAACCCAAAAAACAAAAAACAACTAGACTACAGAAATGGTTCAGAACATAGTTCATAAAACGCTTCCAAAATCTGAATTGCTTGCTTTGGATCTTACCATCTACTTCCTCAGCTATAAAGGGCTAATCTCTAAATGTTTCTTTGAGCTGTAGAATTAGTTTCTTGTTGAAGGGGAGTAAAAAAGAGGGGAGAAAAAAAAGAACACTTGGCAATATTTTTTTAAAATGTAGAGTAAAACATCATACATTCCAAATAGAAGGAAATTGTTCTCTCAAAGGCTTCTGTGTTATGATTTAGAATAGAATTAAATGGCTTTCAAATGTTCTTTTGGGAGTTTGGTTGGTTTTTGGTTTTTTTTTTTCAAGAAGCATGCCAGAAGTAAAAGGGAGAGTCCTTTTTCTTTGAATCATTTGGAATTTCTTTTGTTGTTGTTTTTGTTATATGTGAGCTCACTCACCATTTACAGCGTGTGCCCAGAAAGTCAGGATTTCAAATCAAAGTCATGTGTTCCAGAGCACCCACGCTTCCAAAGCCTTTGCCAGTTGGAATTCTCTAGGAACAAGACCGGAAGCACTGGCTTAGCACTTTAATTTATTAATAACTTTACCTTATTTCTTTCAGATACATATGTTACTACAGACACTTCTATTTTTTACTTCAACAGTCATATATTGTTCATCTTACTCAAGTCCTGGATTTCTCATTACTACTTTCTATCTTTCATTATTCTGTTTCAACATCGTGACATCTGTATGCTATCATAGTATTAACAATATTGCACTGTTGTACAATATAGAGTTTTAACAGTTACTCATACTTAAGCTGTTGAACAAATGGTTTCATTTACAAAGCAGAGCAAATGTTCTTATTTGCTGATGTCAGTGTTCAATTTCAGTTGCAAGGTGGAAGAAATAGAAGCATATTACCTTGCCCTATGTCAACACAGCTTTACAGACAATGGGTTTATGCAGAAGACTGGCTGACATAAGGTGTGTAGGAAATATTCAACAGAAAGAAGCTATCCTAACTATAAAGTAGTTTGAAAATGTCTCATGTTAACTTCTATCTTAGATGCCTGATGCAGAATACTATTAAATCAATGTATTTCTCTAGTGAGCATTTTTTCTCTTAGATATTATAAAATCTTCAGTGACAGCACAGGAAGTTCAGATTCCTAATGCAGGTACCTAAGCTGGGTGCTTAAAGTAAGAATAAATACTTTGCTTTGACCTTGCTATTTTGTTCCAAGGTCACTGAAAGTTAAAAAAAAATCTTATTTAAATTGGTAACTTTTTACATTGAAACTATTGATAAATACTTTGACGTTCTTTTCACTGGTTAACAAGTTTGTTTTACTGGAGGGCAGGATGCGAGACAGAAAAAAAAAGTACATACTATGTCCTATAGATGACTACATCTGTCACCTAATGTCACATGGTTTCAAGAAAGGTAGTGACATGCAGTATAACGCATGTTTCATGATATATCACGACTTCCTCTTCAGGAACCTCATTATATTGTCAACATTCAAGTCTTACAGTCTTTATTTTCCTATTTATGACAGTTGCTATCAATGCAGGTGTAGGAGAGATTTGAAAGATTAAAGGTCATAATATTTGCCTGATGTAGTATCATAGGATTTAGTTCATTGTACCAACTCAAAGGCCAGAAGTTTGCAAACTTTAATGTATAATAGAAAACTCCAAAATCATGCTTAATAACTAAGTTCAAATTACAGAACTGGTAAAATTTTGAAAATTTGTAGCATTTCTTTTCAAGAATAATTTAGGTTTGTAGTATATTTGCTTTCAGAGGATTTTTATTGGTATTTCTGAGGCTTTCAAAATCATTATCTGAAGATTTTAAGGAGTTTAAGTCAACATCTTGCATGATCACTACCAATATATGTAACATCATTGGATTAAAAATTCTGGACTTGTGCATGATTTCCAGATTATCTGCACAGTTCATATAATGCAATATTTTGTGAATCTCTTAGATAATTTGATATAATTACCAAGGGGTGCGCAAATTGAGGTACCAACAAAGGAAGTGTAGCATCTGTGGGTTAAAAGAAAATCTGTATTAAGGTTTACATTTCCTTATTCTCACTCAATTTTGTATTTTCTGGCTGATTATTTCTGATTATTTCTGGATTATTTTTTTCCTTTACACAATCTACTATAATCTAAATCTATAATCTAAATAACCTATTAAAAATACAAAATTGAATATACTAGAAAATTAGCCCTGAAGTTGTTCAAGTTTTTTAGAAGATACATAATTTGGGAGGAAGACTGCAATAAAATAAAGCTATTCTTGCAAACATCTACTGAGAGAACTCTACAAAGACTAAGGTAATTAATTCTACTCTTTAGTTATCCTAATTATTATTATCTCAGGAGTGAACTTGATTTTATTGTTAGGAGTTGACCTTCTTTTGTTAAATTAGAGGTTAAGCTGCTATTTTTGTATACAGAAAACAGCATTATCCTCTACATATGTTGATAATGTGTTAGACAGTTGCCATCATGTCCATTACCTATCAGTAAGGTATTACAGCTCTGCTCAGGGCAAGCTCAGCTGTGTTCTGTGTATTTTACCTTTGTCACGCCATTAACAACAATACCTGGAAATCACTTTTTCCTCCTGTCCTCCACAACATCATGAAAATTGCTGCTTAGAATCACCATGGCCTTCCCACAATGATACATGTTTGAAGCTAACTTATGTAGTTATCTCTTATTAGATATACTAGCAATTCTGCTTCAACAGTCTTATATTTTTAGATAGAGTCATAAAATATTTGGAGCTACTTTTTCTAATACCACACTTATTAAACTTAATTTTCAACATGAATTTATGAAGAAATTATAGAATCATAGAATGTCAGGGCTTGGAAGGGACCATAAGAGGTCATCTAGTGCAACCTCCCTGCAGAAGCAAGTTAACCTAGATCAGGTTGCACAGGAACGCGTCCAGACGGGTCTTGAAGACCTCCAAGGAAGGAGACTCCACATCCTCCCTGGGCAGCCTGTGCCAGGGCTCCCTCACCTGAACAGTGAATTAGTTCTTTCTTATTTTTAAATGGAACTTTTTGTGTTCCAACTTCATCCCATTACCCCTTGTCCAGTTGCTAGATACCATAGAGAAAAGGTATGCCCCAAGTTCCTGACATCCACAATTGAGATATTTGTAAATATTAACGAGACTCCCTCTCAGTCTCCTCCTCTCCAGACTAAACAGCTTCAGCTCCCGCAGCCTTTTCTTGTATGAAAGATGTTCCAGTTCCCTGATCATCTTGGTGGCCCTGTGCTTGACTCCAGAAGTTCTCTGTCCTTCTTGAGCTGAGGAGCCCAGAACTGGACACAGGACTCCAGATGAGGCCTCATCAGGGCAGAATAGAGGGGGAACTGAACCTCCCTTGACCTGCTGGCCACACTCTTTTTATATGGAGTATGTTACCAATAGGAGAGCTATTGCAAAAGTCTTGGTAAGCAAATGTATTTAATTGAAGCAACCTCTCCCATTACCTCAAGTGTTTCAGTAGCTTTCTTGTTTGCAGTCTATTTTTCATATACTTGGATTTCCATTTTGCTTGTCACAGAGTTCAGAGCTGACACAGAGAATTAATTGTTCTTTAACTGAACTTAATTCTTATACACAATATACAGTGTCAGTGATCAGCAGTTAAAAGGCAAACTGTCCCAAAAATGAATCATGGCATGTAAAGCAAGGTCAAAATGAGTCCTTCCAAATCTGTGCTTTGAGACTATGTGTTCCGCATGCTATTGAGACCTCTAAACTTTAAAAACATACTCTTATTTGGCTAGGAGTGCTTTTGTGATACATTTCAGCTGTGTAATTTGCATCCTAGTTCATACAAACATAAGTTTGATTCAGAAGTGGATTTTTCTTTTAAAAAGATGAAAGTCTGTTATTTAATAAATGGTTAAAAATGATGTAGCACAGTGCTCATCCAATCAGTCTGGAGTTGGGCTATCACAAAAATTGCATGGAATTTAAAGTACTGTAGAGGGAAAATTTTGTGATTTATATGTGGTTTAAGTAGTAAACAGGCTTTGTTAAGTAAGAATTCTTGAAGAATAGAATGTAACAGAAGTGAAATAAAGTTGATAACATAAAAGCTGCCTGTGAGCTGCAGTACTGCGTGTGTTTACATTGTTTGCAAAAAAATTATAAAGAGGGAAACGCTAGACGAAGAATTTGGGACAGATTCATTAACCAGAAAACACTTAGTTTAACATGTTTCTATCCCAACTGCTTCACATCATTTTACTGTGTATTTTCTTCCTAACATCAGCATAAGAATAGACCTTGTGTTTTCGGAGTCTGGTATCGCAATTCAAACTCAACTGGATCAACACTGTAATACCTTTCTTTTTTTTTTACTTTGTTAATATGTGTAAGACTACAATCAGAATTAATTTTAAATTAATCTCATAATGGGGTGAAGCTGGAACACAAAAAGTTCCATTTAAACACGAGAAAAAACTATTTTACTGTGAGGATGAGCCTTCCCTGGCACAGGCTGCCCAGGGAGGGTGTGAAGTCTCCTTCCTTGGAGGTCTTTAAGACCCGCCTGTATGCATTCCTGTGTGATCTGATCTAGAACCTGCTTCTGCAGGGGGGTTGGACTAGATGATCTCTAAAGGTCCCTTCCAAACCTCCCATTCTATGATTCTATGACATGATGCTGTTCCCTTGGCATTGACTTAGAAAATTATTTTGCGTGTGTCTTAATTTTTCATATGTTTTCTATTTTTTTTTTCCTGATGAGCACTGAGAAAGAAAACTGCATTCTTACTTTACTGCTGGTTTTCAGTGGAAAAAAAAAATCTTTGATACTTTCATATTCTTCCTCCTCTGGGGACTTTCTACTGGGAAATCTATTCTTCCATGCTCTTATAAGTTAGACCTGCTGTTCTTAGGGCAGTACCTCACAGTTCTAAAAGGAAGAACATAGACTTATGAAAAATCCCAATTTTAGGCTTCATCTACTATAATAACAATAAATAATACATATTAAATGGTCTATAACTTCCTTTACCTAACAACATACAAGAGAAAAGGAAAAAAAGAAAACCATTTTGGATCTCCAGAAGTTTGACAAGACACCTTCATCTGTCACTGATTTTAAATATTTTTCCCTGTCATGTGAAATCAGATATGATTGTCCATGCTTTAGATTTTATTAGCATGAAAATATTATTGAGAACCTTAGTAAGCTAAAACTAATGATTGCAGCAGCTAGAGCGCTAATGTTATTAACCACAACAAATAAAAGACTATTAGTTTAATATTTATTTCTACACAGAAGTAAAGATTTTAGTATTTCTAGCACAGGAAGGGATTATGTTAGTTTTGTGATTTCAGTTCCAATATCTTTTGGCTAGATAGTTCTATTTCAGATTAATGTAGCATTTTCTGATGCAACTTACCAGTATAACAAAACCTCTCAAAGTAACTGTAATTGACCATCTTACTTGAAAAGTGTATCAAATTCTGAAATAAAGATACATGCTGCATATTTCCACTGAAGCAATTAGTGTAACTTATAAGCAAATCAGTAATTTTCAATTCTATGTTTGTAGCTAACTCTGTAATTAAGTTTTCATTGCATTCCAGTTAATTAAACAGTTTCCATCATTGCTTTTTCCCATCAAGCTGAAGGCACTTTGACTTTTTATGCTGAACATTGAGAAGACTGGGGGCTATTTTCTATAAAGGTCTCTCTAGTGTGAAATAGAATTCTTGTTGGCAATCTTCACACAAGTAGTATAGAGAACATCTCTTTATTTAGGTTTCTGCCTCAGTGAGTGAAAGATACCTCTTTCTGGGCTTGTTCTTGTTATTTTATTACTAGGGTTTTGAGTTGATTGTCTTTTATTTTAGTTCAGAGTTTTTGCCTACTGATGGATGTCTTACAAAGGGCTCATAATAGCTCATTTTTAAGTTGATAAAAAAGAAATAGAATATGAAAACAGAAACTGATATTTTCTGCAGTCCATCTTTCATTTAAGAACAACAAAGTCCAGCACTGCTGCAGTGCTAATCTTTAATGTGAAGAATGGGGAAAAAATATAATACTGTAAGAACCATGTTCATAAATACTATTGAAAGAGGGGTTTGTGTCTTGGTTTTTGTTTCTTTTCTGATTGATCTTATGTGTTTTTTGACATAAGCTATAACAAAAGTGTGTTGTTTCATATTTTTTTTAAATTAACTTTCGGCAATAGATTTAGTTGAGAAATTCATGTTCAACCTGGGGTGTTTTGGAAGAAATAAAACGCAGTCACAAACAATAATTTTTCAGGTATGTGATGTATTCTGTACCAAGCGTGCTCATTCCTTTTGCAAGTTAATTTACAAAATTCCCTTCTTTGGGCAGTTTTATTTCCTAATTTCTATTTTGAGAGGCTATACAACTAGTAATCATTATTATTGACATAATAGCAGAACCTGATTATCTATAAATGTAGGGATTGATTGCCTGGGTTTTTTTGCAAATATACTTAGCAACTTTTTTAGAAAATACAACAAACTAAGAGAGGTCTAGGTATATGTTCTCAGAGCTAAACTTCAACAACTGACCACTGTGAAGTGAAAAAAGACTTTGAGACAAAAGGTCTTGCATTATTTTACCTCATGATTTCACATTAAATGAGGTATTTACTATGCCACACATACATGCTTTTGAGTAGCAACTAAAGCAAGATTTGCTAGGGAGTTCTCTGGATGTCTTGTTCCTTTTAAACATCTAAGCCCAGCTTTGTTCAGTGCTGGTCTATTTTATGTGGTTTTCTGGTTTCATTCTTGCTGACGTATATTTTTGCAACAGTCTTTGGTTAGCAAAAAAATTTAGTATGCATTCTTCATGTAGAAAGGATCAGTGATTAGGTGACTATCAGAAATGATTATTGCTAAGGAGAAAAGGATTATCCATCTCTTGAAGTTAACTGAAAACAACCAACCAACCAACTCCCCCCCCAAAACCAAAAGAAATTTTGGCTCTTCTTTACTTACAAAAAGGGTTTTCTCACTTTGCCTCTTTTGATAGGAGAATGACTGCAATCTGAATCTTTTGACTGGAAAGATTGTGTTGGAGTTCTATATGGAGTTCTAAATGTTCTATATCAATTTCTTAAATACTTTAGAGGTTTCATATATTCCATATGTTTAATTTTAATTTGTATGTATATTTCTAGATATAAATATAATAAACTGCTTGAGTCATGAATATTTGAAGGAAAAGGATGTTCATCTTGTAGAATTATCTCGTTCCTTGTTTCTGATTCACTTAGTGACCAGATGTACCTTGTCAACATATGTTAGGAAAAGGAAAATGTACAGTCATCATTCCTTTTGTTCTCTTTGTCTTTTTCACTCTTCTCCCGTGATTCTTTATTGTCTTGATTTATTCTGTGAATGCCTCTGGAAATGAATTGTAAGTACCATTGATCTTTTCATATTTAAAAAAAGACTATCTTGTCCTTGTACAAGTTCATAGGAGACTGTTTCAATTGTTTTCACAATCCTTGAGCTGTTAAGATATGTTCATTAAGAAGAGAAACTTAATTTAACATCTAAGTTGCATTTGTATCACATTGCCAGTGTATTTTTTACTTTTGTTTAATACACTTGAATAACTTGAATATACTTGAATAACTCCCAGAATATCCAGACTGTGTGTTTGTTTTAGAAAGAGTTATGGTAACTTTTACATGAAAACCTTAAAAAATGTGAGGAATGACAGTGATTTTGCTGGTATTCATGGTGATTTTCATTGTCTTTTTGTCCATGGTATTTAGACTAGGTTGGTCTATTCTTGTACTAATTCTTAAAGATGATGTTTTTAAAATTTATCTGAAAATACACTGAAGATTCTTCTATTTCCTAGAATTAGCAGCGGCTGATTTACATTCTGCTATTCCAGATTTGACTCAGTCTTCTGGTGCTCAAATCAATTTTTGCTTTGATATAGTCCTTGGGATGAATTGAGCCATTCTGTTTTTTTCAGGAATGCAAAAAACATTAAAGGTCTTATAAGAGAGAAGAAATAGCAGGTTATATCTATAACTACAGCTTGTTGTAATGAAAATGGTGCAAGTCAGTGCTTTTTTTTTATTTATGTATTTATTCCCAAATCCTAAATCTCTGGTAATCTGAGTTTGGGTAAATTCCTGGCAAATAGGTAATTTTAGTAAGGTTAAAATGTTTCTAATTTCTAGTTCAAGATTAAAGGCTCATTTTTACAGATGACTTCATATAGTCAGTCTAGACAGTCTAGATATAAAATCTTTTTTTTTTACTTGCTTCCTCTTACTAATTGAAATGGATAAGGTGCTTAAGATAGTGACAAATACTGACTTTCTTTGTCTCTGTGTAATCACTCTCATTATCATAGTAGTATAAATGCCCTTCTTTTCCCAGTGCTTCCACAAATGCATACCTCTACATGTGAAGGATTAATTATGGTTAGCTTGCCTGCAGTGTATGAATAACCTCTAGTACTACTGTTTTCTGTTCTGTTGAACTCTTCATGAAGAAGAAATCAATTGGCAATAAGTAAATTTTGGTCTCTTTTACTGAGCTATTTTTGTAATCTTTTAACTTGAGAAGCAAATCAAGGCCAGTAATGCTTCTATAGCTAATATTTCTCTCTGACTATCCTCTTCTTTAAGTCCTTCACATGTACAGCTCATACTGACTTCAGCAAGTGTGAATTTTGCATATATGATGAATGGTATAGACACCATATTTGTCTCTGGTTCTTTAACTGAAATAATGAAAATGGGAAAGCAGAATTTACCTGCAACTACCTGAGGGACACTCTTCTTTTCTCTCCCTTTTCTTCTGCTTTGAGTGTTGACCCTTTGCCACAGTGAACTCTGGAGGAGATAAATAACCAGATCTATCTGTTAAGCTTTCTAATTTTCATTCCAATCTTACATCTCTGAATCTTCAGACATTTCTCTCCAGAAAATGACATTTTATTTTCTTTTCTTTTTGTTGTGCATCTTGTTTCACCCTCCAGCAGGAAATTGTTACTGCAGTATACTAATATGAGGAACCTCAATAAGAAAAGTCCTCAAAAGCAGGCCAATATCAAAACCACCTCCTTTAGGGTCAACTTTAGATACCATGATATTATAATGCCTAAATATATGATGGTTACAGCAAAGTGATTCAAATAATCAAATGGAAACAAGATTCTCAATCCCATAACTGAAGAGGGTAAATGTCTACTAAGTGATATTCAGAAGGCTTGCATATTGATTGAGGAGCTGGACAAAACCAGTCCAAAAAAAAGAGGCAGAGTGATTATCCCAAACTTCTGTCCTTACCTGGTAGTTGAGCACTTGATGCAGGTACTGGAGATACCTTGGTTCACTCAGATTCTGAACCCAAGTTCATCTTCTGAGGATAACAGGATAAATAAACATTTAAAACCTTAGAATTACACTGCACAGGACATAATTTGCCTACTAAGTTAGTGGCAGTAGCATTTCTCAGGAACCAGGAAGGCTTTAATCTAGTACCGGTTGATGGAGCTGGAACGTGCACTTGCTATTTCTAGAAATGTAGTCTGCCATTTTTCTTGAGGATGATCTGCCATGCATCCTGGAATGCAAGACCTTGACAGCCATTGAAAGCATACAAAATGAAACTGACTCTGTCAGTATGGCTGTGACATCCAGCCCAGAGACATGATAATATGCCTGTGTAGGTTTCCAGTCAGGATATTTTAGTATGATTTTTAAAACTCAAGAGGATGCTTCTGAGTGATAGAATTTCTTCTGAAGTCTCAATTATCAAAATGAGAATTACTCCTCCCTAAAGATTCTGACAGATATTTGTTAAATGAGAACAATTTGCAGGAGAATTAAATACTAACTATGTTTCATTAATCAGAAATAATAATAGTGTTCTGAGATGTCATGCTTTAGGTCTTTTCATTTATGAGATGGTAGAAGAACAGAAGGTTATCAAATAAATGAGAAAAAGAAAAGATTACTTCTTAGATTATTTTAGTTCTAGAACTATTCCTTAGCATGTGCAAATATGTTCTGATATAAAGTTGTAGAATCTCCACCTTCAAATCCATGTTTTAGTATCAAGAACAAAAGTAAATTTCAGTTGCATTCACCTTAAAGGAATATAGCCTACTAATATCAGTCTGCTTTATAAATCTTGTATTTGACACATTACTGTCTGCTGGTTTGTGACTTTTTTTGTCCTTAAAACTGCTATATATTTTCAGGTTGGATGAATTAATTGAAACGTTTCTTGAAGATAATGATCCTGAAAGCACTCTGGATGTTGGTGCTGACATGCGCAAGATCAAGTATTGCTTCATTCATGTGAAGGTATTTCTTTTAAAAACAGATGGAATTGCAGCTGGCAATGAAAATAAATACATTCACTGTTGAAAAGTGTCAAAAGAAATCATACAATCATAGAATCATTTCAGTTGGAAAATACCTTTAAGATCATCAAGTCCAAACACTAACCTCACACTGCCAGACCCATCACTAAACTAAACCATGTCTCTCAGCACCTCATTTGTGGATCTTCTAAGTATCTCTGTGGATGGTGACCCCACCACCTCCCTGGGCAGCCCGTTCCAATGCTTACCAACCCTCTCAGTGAAAAAGTTCTTCCTAGTGTCCAATTTAAACCTCCCCTGGGGCAATTTAAGACCATTTCCTTGTGTCCTATCATTCATCACTTGGGAGAAGAGACCTATTCCCACCTCACTATAACTCCTTCACAGGCTCCTGTCTCCCCTCAGCCTCCTCTTCAGCAGGCTAAACATCCTCAGCTGTCTCAGATGCTGTTCATCAGATTTGTTCTCCAGGCACTTCACCATCTTCATTGCCTGCCTCTGGATACGGTCCGGTCCCTCAGTGTCCTTGCAATACTGTTGAGAGATATAGGAAAAGTTTAAAAAAGAACTATGAAGTGTATTGAAAATTGCTAGAAGTTTGAAATTTAGTTGGAAAAAATCATTCTGTAGAAACCCCAGCAAGGACGTCAGCATGCAGTAAATTCTTAAAAGAGCACTGGAAGATATTGGAATTAATACAGACAAGTTTGTATATAGATAAATGCATCCAACTGTATTCCCAGCACTATGGAGACTTTCTTTTGGATTAAAAATGTTGAAAGAGATAAAGTGTAGGAACACCATATCCCTGAGTCTGTGACACTAACACTTCTGATGGTGTTGTAAGCCCTTCTAAATCATTGAGCAAACAAGATACATTTACACTAGGAAGAGCAACTGAAAAAGAGAAATCAATAGAAGACAATAGATATTATTCTGCGTGTCAAGATATAATTTCCAAATATAATAATGTGTACATCCTTGATCTTAATTTATTGTCTTTAAATAATTAGCTTTTAGCTATATTGTCAATACTGAGATCTCTGTGATACTAGAGAACAGTGGATTTTATGTGCAGAAAGAGTAAATTATATGCTTGGTAGTGAAGATCAACAAATACAGCTTATCCTGTAGTTTGACACAATGCATATAACTTCACACTTAACTGGGGGTGTGGTTTTGCTCAATCAAAAGTCTAGAAAGGTCTTACCGTTTCTACTATGGCTAAACAGTCTCAGAGTAGAATAAATACATAGCTGGCAGTAACGTTAAAAGAGTGTGCTCTTTTGTTTCTCTGAATAGCAACTAATGAATCATTCAAAGATTTCTAATAAAAAATCACTCTCGGAACACATCTCTGAAGAAGGCTATAACAAGGAAGCAGGAGAAGAAGAAATGAAGAAACTGAAACAACTTCTGCAGCAAAGAGACAATGAAATCAGTATCCTTTGTCAGGAAAATAATTATATTTGGGTTTGAACTGATCTGACTACAATGTCTTTTGTGCCTGTGAGACAGGCATTAGCTATATGGAAGGAAATAGTCTCTACTGACCCTACTATGTTAAAGCAATTACTTTTATGTGGCAGGACTCTTGCTTTGCACCGGCTTCTATTTCCAGTTGTGGCTCAACCCAAAATCCTGGATCCAAGCATCAGTTAGCTTTAGAACAGTCCAGCCAATATCCAAATATCATCGATTAGGCCATGCCTAAACTACTTTCCTCAGGCAGATGAAACTGTTTTTTAGAATGGGAAACTGATACTATATAAAGACTTAATTATTACCTTAAAAAGAATAGAATTTCCTGTGTTATTTTTAGCCAAATGAAGTGCTACTTTGGAGACTATTGGGCTATTAATCTTTAGAATAAGTATGAAACTCATACATTTTACATTTAATTTTAAAATTTAAATTAAAACTAAAGCTTTTTGCATATAAAAATACTAAACTGCTCAGACATGCTGTTGTTCACTTTGCTGCCTTATGTGAAACAAATGAGTAGCTGCATTGTTACACGATGGGTGGGAGCTACTTTTAGCAGGTTATCAGAACTGTTGGCAGACCACAGCATAACTGTCTCCCTAACTCGATGGCTACTTGGTGGGTAAAACTTGAATATGTCAGAGAATTGGAAAAAAAAAAAAAAGTTTATTTTGTTCTGTTTATATGTAACAGAGACTCTTTCACAGTTATTAGGGAAAATCCAACCCAGTTATATTCTTTGTGCTCAACAATTGCAGATCAATTTTATACATCGACTGAGAACATTATTTTTAACTCAGGTGTGACATGCTATTGGTCTGAATTGAGGTGACGGGAAAGCGTCTCTATTTCTACTCTGTCACAAATGATAAGATGTTCATTGTCCAAGGTACATTTTCAAATACATTTCACTATAACACTGACTCATCCTTCTTTTTTAAAAAATTCAATTTTAAAACAAATTTTAAAATCTAGACTCCAGAAACATTTCTTCCTGACATAAATTATTCATACTATGAGACTGAGAATGAAAAAAAAGCAAAACTTCTCTATCAAATGCACTTGTGTTTCATGGATATATCCATCCTTTTTATTGTGAAAGGCTTACACATGTGATGCACTTGTCAAGACTCCTGCAATTTAGGAGTTTTTTCCTCTTTCTTTGGAAATTTTGTTTACTCCAGGATTTTAAAAAGAAAAAAAAAAAGTGTCACACTGGCAATAAAAATACTGAAGTTTTCATTCCTGTTTGTCTGTAAATGCTTTCATCGGTTGTTAATTGAATAGCTTCATTAATTCTGGTCAATGTGTGAATTCATTACTGTTTAGTAGAAATGAATCTATTGTTTGAAAGAACTAAGGCATACGATTATAATAACAAGGAATGTGCCCAACTCCAAATTCATATTCGCAGGTAGGCTTCCATGATGTGAATTGATCTACATGGAAAAATAAGACTTGAGAATAAGCAAAGATGATTGTTGCTTTATTAAAAAAAAAAAAAAAGAGGTTCTTAAGGATTTCCTTAATGTATCTTGCAGATATTCTGGTAAATATGCTAAAAAAAGAAAAAAAGAAAGCACAAGATGCTCTTTTGCAGCTTAATGCTGCCTCTGCTGGTTCTACATTCTTGGAGCAGTGTCTTTCTATAAACTCTGAAGAAAGTCAGGGCCCACCTAGCCAGTTTAGTGTGAAAGCAAAAGATTTCAGCTCTTCAGTTCAAAGACTACCTTTTCTTTCCAGACAAACAGGTGAGTGTAACTAATGAAGTCATTAGATTAATTAAGGTATTGGATTATCACAATGTGATTTACACCACATGATTCAAATGTTTACCAAAACATAAAAGTTTATTTTCAATATCAGCCATATTGTGCTAATTCTGTATCGCCAAGTGCATGCATTTAAATTTGTAGTCCTCTCAAAAGTCCTGATGGCTTTTACAAACTGATGTGAATACTACAAAGCTGGACTATAAATTTAATTGCAGGCCGTTGATTAAAGTCTCAGAAAACTATTTTTTTAATCAAAATGAATTATAAAATAGTAGGAAATAATACTTTTCCCTTCAAGATTTGAGAATATGCCAAATAACTCAATTTTTGTGCATGTAAATAGCTTTATAGAAATGATGCATTTCTGGAACAAGACCTTAGTAAGTCTGAACAAACTAATAATTCTTATGCTGATATGTTTAAATATATATATATATATTCTATTTCAACTGGTTTAATAATTCACATAATTTGTAAACAAATTAGAGCTGAATTAATAAATAATGCATTTATTTAAGATGGCTAATGTGCTCAATTCAGTTTTATCATGTGCCACGCCTTTGGCAGCAGATCAGTACTATTTGTTCATAAATAACTGATAAAAAGCTTTTATTTCTTATATTAAAGCCAGCATGGATTGTTGTTCATACTTTATTCTAATTGAGCTATTTTATAAAATTTAATAGATGACCATATCAAATACTGTTCATCGAAAAAAAAGAATTATTTAGGACAGATAACTGGCACAGGGAATCTGCTACAATAATGAGATATTGTTGTAGAGTAATCAATAAGCAAAAGTAAGTGTGATCTATTCCCATCCTATTCAGATAATGAGTTTTAAATGGACATTATCTGGGATAAGAAGGTAGTATGTTTTGAGATAAGACTTTTCATATGTGATTGTATTGCACATTATATGGTTTTCTGAGAGTAGCAGGAAGCTTCATTCAGTCTTCTTCAAACAGGTTGTGGTTGGATTTATTGGGTTCTGATATTCTATGTCATTCCATGTGGACATTAAAATGACAAAGTCCTCATTAACCAAGATGCTAAATGTGAACAAGAAAATCCTCTCTTAGGGTCACTTTTATTTCTTTTTAAACTTTTCAGTCATATTGCTTGAGGGCTACAGATAAATAAAAAGGGGAGTTTGGGCTATTTTAGATAGCATTATATATCTTCATTCTTTTAGAACGGCCTGACATTCTGCTACATCTGAGCATCCAGGCTCTTTTGTGCTTTTTTGTCTCTGAAAATGTTAAGTGTTTTCTACCTAATACCTAAACAATCACTTTTTTCCTCATTATTTTGTTTTATTTCTTAAAGTTCTGGAAGTAACAAGCTTCAGTATTTATCTTCATATTGTAGCTTACATTTATAGTAAAAAGAGAGAGACCAACCTCCACCTCACTACAATCTCCTTTCATGTAGTTGTACCTGAAAATGTGACCACGTCTCCTCTCAGCCTCTTCTTCTCCAGACTAAACACTTCCACCTCCCTCAGTGGCTCCTTGTAAGACTTGCACTCCAGACCCTTCACCAGCTTCGTTGCCAGTGTCTGGGCACACTCCATCACCTCAGTGTGTTTCTTGGAGTGAAAAAAATCACTTTCCTGATCCTGCTGATGCCACTATTTCTAATACAAGCCAGGATGCCGTTGGCCTTCTTGGCCACCTGGGCACACTGCTGGCTCATGTTCAGGTGGCTGTCGACCAACACCCTCAGGTTCTTTTAAGCTAGACAGCTTTCCAGCCACTCTTCCCCAAGCCTGTAGTGTTGTGTGGGGTTGTTGTGACATAAGTGCAGGACCTGACTCTTAGCCTTATTAAACCTTATTAAACAATTGTCCTCTGCCCATCAGTCCAGCCAGTACAGCTCCCCCTGAAGACCTTTCCTGCCCTCAAGCATAGCAATGCTCCCACACAACTTGCTGTCATCTGCAAACTTACTGAGGGTGCACTTGATCCCCTCATCCAGGTTATTGATATAGATATTAAGCAAAACAGGCCCCAGCACTGAGTCCTGGGGAACACCATTGGTGACTGACCACCAAGTGGATTCAGCTCCATTCACCACAACTCTCTAGGCCTAGCCATCCAGATGTTTTCCACCCTATGAAGATTACATCCATTCAAGCCATGGCTAGCCAGTTCCTCCAAGAGGATACTGTGGGATACTGTGTCCAAGGCTTTAGTCCAAGTAGACCATAAACAGATAGTTCATCATACAATGTTGAAAAAAATCTCTGTGTGCTTACACATTGTACACACAAAGTCGTCATATCAGATGTCAAGTTTTTCTAGAAGAAGAATTTAAACCAAACTTAAATCAATTTTTAAAGAAGTATTAGATCTTTTCTTTATAGTTTAAAATTACCTTTGAGATTTTAATTTTTTAATTGAATCATGATTTTAAAATAAAATCTAAAATAGTAGAATTAATAATAACACAAAACTTGAGACAAAATAAAACCTGTTTTAAGAAAATTAAGTTACTAACTAAAATACCAGATTTAATAATGACACAAAACTTAAGAAAAAAGAAATCATTAAGTTACCACTAGGCTGAAGGACTGAAGAGAAAGAAAAATAATCTGAAAGTAAAAGTTAGTAAAAATAAAGTGAGTAGCAGGACATGCAGCCCATGCCAAGACCAAAAGAAATTACTAATAACAGAGCTACAAATATTAAAGATCAATATCATATGAAGAAAAAGACCATATCCATATGAGTAATTCCAGTCTTTTTGTAGTTTTGGGATCCTTAGCTGCAAAGTATCACAAAACCTCAAGTTATTTTTCTGTTTTGTTATAAAGCTATGATAGTACAAAGATATGTTATTAGATTCCCTGGCACCCAAGAACTCAGCTTCATCTGCTAATGGCTAGGATATAACTGTCTTTTCTATTGGATTCAGTCCTCATCAGATTTGTATTCTTCAGACTTAATTAATCCCATTTGTTCTAAGAATGAAGCAAAGTATCTTGAACACCAACTAGTAAGAATAATAGTGGTCAATTTACATAGCAAAATAAGTTCATCACAATATATAATTTCAAGACTCAGTTATCCACCAAATACATATTCTGGCTTAAGATTTTTCTTTGAATTACTATATGGATTTGAAAACCTTTCTCGTTGTGGTGAGTTTCGGACACTCTTCTGCAGCAATGAAATTGTCAACTGTCTGTGGAGGCCTGTGAAAGGATGGGAAAGAAGTTTGACAGGGACCATTGCAAAAGTATGAGATCTTTTTCTCAGGAGGTAGGAATTACCGTAGATATCGTTAGGAGTCATAGCTAGTTATTCTAATATTGACTTACACCTTTCAATTAATAAGTCTATTAAAGAAATCCCAGAAACTTACATCATCAACTCTAAAAGTTATACTGAATCACACAGCTTAAAGAATGAGATTAAGTATTCAACTCATTAGATTCCAAAACAGTGAATTTTTAAGAATAGAAGTAAAAACACTAATTAATGTTAATATTTTGCATACACAGTTTTCAGAACTGACTGAATCCATTCCTAAATGTTGATTTTACAAGATTTTAAGGTTATGTTTTACTTTATCCATATAATTAATTCTACAGGATTTAAATATGTGCTTGAAACTTTATAGAAATAGCAACTCAAACAAGACAAGTTATATTGGCCAGTTAGCATGGATTGTGTAAAAGATTTTGTATAGAGTTAATTGAAAAGGGTTAATTGTTAATTGCAATTATTTTTCCTTACAACATCTGATCCATTTATTTGTAACAATAAATAATGATTCTTGCAAATTGTAAGTTTTAAAATTCACATTTCCAGTAACTGTAGACAGTCGTGTTGCATAGTTTACTTTCTAATTGAATTGTTCAAATGAAAAGATTTATTGGTATCCATAGATTCTAGAAGTGCTTATAATTTTTTTGTAAAGAACATAGCTCATCCTCAATTATAATGTATAACTTTTACATATTCATGATGTACATTTTTGTATATTGTTTTTATGCATTTTTGATGACTTTTTTAGCTGAAAGGAAAATCTTCAGCTCTAAATTTAGACAGAACAGCTAGCAGTAGAAATTTGGATTTTGCTTGTGTCCTAATGTGTATAGATTTCTTAAACTATTTAAGGTTGCCAATTATCCTCTAAAATTGCTTAGTAATTAAACTATCAGTTAATTGTCATTATTGATATTTTGTTTGAATACTCTAAAACTTCAATGGAATTGTGACTATTAATTATTCTAGAGGAGATTTCATAAAAGAATAGGAAAGAGATAATCACAGATAGATAGTAAGCAGGAGAGAATCATAGAATCATTGAATGGTAGGGTTGGAAGAGACCTTTAGAGATCATCTAGTCCAACCCCTCTGCAGAAGCAGGTTCACCTAGATCAAGTCACACAGGAACATGACCAGAGGAGTCTTGAAGACCTCCAAGGAAGGAGACTCCACAACCCCTCTGGGCAGATTGTGCCAGGGCTCCCTCACCTGAACAGTGAAAAAGTTTTTTCTTATATTTAAATGGAACTTTTTGTGTTCCAACTTCATCCCATTACCTCTTGTCCTGCCCGAAGCTAGAAGGAACAAATGAGTATACAGGAGTTGTATATCAGGAGCTGCATGCATGTAAAAGAACCAGAACTATGTATAAGAACAGAATGCTGCAAAGGAAAAATCCCTTCAAGATCTGCAATTTTGTAAACAGGAAGGGAATTGAGAACTCATTGACATAATAAGACTATCAAAAGACATAATGAGATCCTGCACAAGAGTCTCTGATTGAAACTGAATAGTCAAGAATTAGATATAAAATTCTGCCTTTAAAAAAATATTAAAGATTACTGAGTGTATATTAAAAGTACTTCTTCGTGTTTTATAACAGCCAAGTGATAAAAAGATTGGGATGAATCCTTCAGAAGTTTATATCATGGATTTTTGAAGTGAATACTTCACAAGATTTCCCTTTTTAATTCTGTTCTTTCAATTCTACAATCAGCTTGCTTTAATGCAATATAAATGTGATATAAGGTGATACTTCTAGTGTGTCTAATAATTTCTCTCATGTGTTTTCCATTTTCCTATCTCATTTCCTTATCCCGAAACCAATTAACACTAGGAAATCAGTAAAAAGTGTAGGGGAAAAATATGTACTTGAGTGAAATAATTGTGTGAAAATCTAGCTAATAATTTACTTCTTATGAGAAAAATTATTCAATTTAAAACCTTTAATTTATGTTGCAGTTGATATGTTCTCTAGCTTTGTTTGGCCTGAAACAGATCTTTACCATTTTGAGATAAGAAGTAGAATAATTTCAACATGTTTCTTTCATGCAAGATTTTCTGCTGCTTTTGCATTATAAAAATCTCTCGATTTAGTTCATCAGAGAAACTAATTTATGCTGCTAAACTTATGAAAAGTAGATGAATAATGAGAATACAGGCAGTCTTGCACAATTTGTTTCTCTGTATGGTAAAATGTGTATCATATCATAGAAATGCTATCTCTCTATGGTGATACTTATTTTCAACATTTTTTTCCTATGCAATCTAGGGCTGTTTCAAAATTGACAGACATAGGTAATCATATTTCTAGTCTATCTTGTACAGCCACCAATTTAAGCAAGAGAAATTTAAGCAGCCATACTGTTTCACTGTTGAGCTTGAGTTGAGGTAATAATCTGTGTTAATAGGAATCATTTTTGTCTTAAGCTTATCACAATAAAAGTTCTGGACCAAATTTGTCCCACAGAAGGCTCAATTGGAAGGTAAATAAGTAACTTCTGGCACTGCATTTGTCTATGTAAGTATGCCTGTGACTTTAAGTCTGTCCTACATTGAATGTGTATGCCACTTCAGAAGAAACTGAGTGAATATAATACATATTCAAAGTCTTGATATATTATAGTATTTCTCTTTCTATCTTTGCCTTCTTCATACCTGAAACTCTAAATAGCAGCTTTTAATGGTAAAGACTATACAAACACAAAGCCTAACACCCCAATTTTGATTTCCAAGTAGGCCTTTGGACACCATTGTATCTAACACCATTGTAACTAACAAATACTAAGTTGTAAAGAGCTGATTTAGTGTTAAATTGTGGGGTTTTTGGTTTTTTTTTTTTATGAGAAGGTACATGTTTAACTGCTTATTTAAATATCAGAGCTCATATTCAAATTAATGTTACTAGTAAAGAATTTTTGAAAACTAATAACTGAAGACCTAATAATAACTGAAACTGCATACGTGAATTTTTGCTGTGTTTTGTGTTGTGCTTTTTTCAGTGTATGTTACAGTCTGTACTAAGATGTTCTCCTAATACAGAGGAACGCATAAGTGCAGCATCCTAGGGTTTGCTGGTGACTTAGCATTAAATTCTTCAGCTAAAAATGATACTGGTTTACATGCTGACAGATTTGTTTTTCTTGGATCTCAAAGACTTCTTTTAGGAGGGAGTGGTAGGTAGGCTGCCTGGAAACAGTGAAAGACTGCCTGCTGCTGACGTTTTGGCAAGCCATCTCCCTTCTCCCATCACTGAGAAGGTTTTATTGATTGCATAAGACAGTTAGCTTAGAGTGAACAGAACAGAACTTTTTATCTTAGTCCAAGTGTTATATCATGAAACGGGAGAACTTGCTTTTAAATACCTATCTTAACCACAAAATGCTCTAAATTATAAATCCATAACTACATAAGAGCAAGCAAAATACTCAGTAGCTGCTGTTATTTATTGTGTTATAATCTTTCAAAACTCCAAAATCTACATAACTCTCTGGCTATGAATTTAATTTTTGTTTCAGATGAACATTTCAGCAAATGTAAAGATAGGTTATTGGCATAAACATAGAATCTCAAGGGCTGGAAGGGACCTCAAAAGATCATCTAGTCCAACCCTCCTGCCAGAGCAGGACCACCTAGAGTACGCCACACAGGAACTCGTCCAGGTGGGTTTTGAACGTCCCCAAGAAAAAGACTTCACAACCCATCTGGGCATCCCATTCCAGAGCTATGTCACCCTCACAGTGAAGAAATTATTCCTTGTATTTCTTTGAAACCCCTTTTGTTCCAGTTTATACCCATTGCCCCTTGTCCTATCACTGACCATCATTGAGAAGAGCCTAGCTCCACCCTTCTGACACCTGCCCTTTGTGTATTTGCAAATATTGATGAGGTCACCCCTCAGTCTCCTCCAAGCTAAAGAGCCTCAGGTCCAACAGCCTTTCATCATAAGGGAGATGCTCCACTCCCTTCATCTTTGTGGCCCTGCGCTGAACTGTCTCCAGCAGCTCTCTGTCCTTCTTGAACTGAGGGGACCAGAACTGGACACAATATTCTAGATGTGGTCTCACGAGGGCAGAGTAGAGGCAGAGGGGAACCTCTCTCCACCTACTGCCCACAGCCCTTCTGATACACCCCAGGATGCCATTGGCCTTCTTGGACACAAGGCCACATGCTCATCTTACTGCCCACCAGGACTCCCAGGTCCCTTTCCCTTGTACTGCTCTCTAAGAGTTCAATCCGCAATCTGTACTGATACATGGGGTTCTTCTTTCCCAGATGGAAGACTCTACACTTGCCCTTGTTGAATTCCATTAGATTTCTCCCTGCCCAACCCTCCGGCCTGTCCTGAGCTTTTAAAATGCTTCAATTAATTTCATTTTAGTATAATAATTTATTTTATCATAAAATTTTTTCTGCAGCTTTAGTTTTGTTCATAATTTATATCTTTTAGAGATATTGTATGGGAAGTCCATGTTCAAATGTAGAACAACATATAATCTTTCTCAATTGGTCACAATTATTACAAATTAGTAGTTTTAAGATAAATCAAAGTATGAATGAACCTGTCAAAACTAGAAAAAAAAAACAAACTTCATCACAGATATCACTGGAATTTTGTTATATTTTACTTTTATTGTGTTATATAACTTTTTTTCTGTACAGATAAGTCTTGTTTTGAAATAGGTCTCAGACTGCTGCTTGCTTCTACCATAATTCTGTCAATTTAAATCACGTATGATACCACTTTTCCTCCTGCTGGATTTGTTTTTATCCTGAAATCTAAACAGTTTGGTTACCAGAAAACAGTGTGAATGTTGCAACATTCAAAGAACATAATAAATCTTAGTAAGGGCTTCAAATAGAGCCCAATATGCTGATGGGCTCAAGAGGGATTATTTTCCTATCACAAAAGATTTTATTAGGATTAGGTTTTGACCATTTTTAGCCATTTTCTTTATTCTTCATTAAGAAATTGTAAGGGTTTTTGCGAGTTTGGTGAACTTACAAGCTATGTATTCCATTCAGGGTTTACGATCACTTTTTTGTTAGATATGCAGGCATATCCAAAAAAAAAAAAAAAAATCTGACTTTAAAATGAAAGGTGAGAAGTGGATTCTCTAAACTGATGGTAATTATGAATAACGGGAAAGTGGTGATGATAACAAACCAACTGCTCAGTTCTGGAAGTTAAATATTTTCATCGTGTTTTAAGACTTCTCAAAATATTTATCTTGGCTATTTTATATATTTATGTAATAATTTGGGGAAAAGCTTCCTTCCATTGTTGGAAAACCCATAGAAAGCTCCATAATGGAAAGTACTGACTGAATTTTTCCATCAGAATCTCTTCTGTGTCCTTCAGTTCACAAAAAGTCAGGTCTCAATCCTCCAGAAAAATGAAGTGCTTAACAAATCTATATGTTCTTGGAGTCTGTTCTGTGTCTAGTAGTGCTTTGGGGTATCTGGGGACAGAATCTTGGCACTGTGCTCATGACAGATCTTTTGTCAACAAACAGATGTACCTAGTGTATTGCTATTTGATCAAAAAAGATCTCACTGGTGCATTTAGAGCGTTGTTCAGATTTAGTGTTGATCTTTCTCATTAGTCAGAAAAGAAAGTATGTGCTACATTTTCTGTTACAGGTCCAGGAAAAAAGTATATATCCCATTTGCTTTCCAGTTGAACTTCTACCAGCTCTTAGTAAGATGTAGTGAATTGCTACTGTTAATTTTTTGTAACTAATATTTAAAATAAGATGGATTGTTTTGCTAATTTCTTAAGTATTAAAAATTTTCTACAAGGTAGAATGATTATTTGCTGTGATAAATTTATCATTATTGCAAGTTTAAGGACAAAACAGGAGGTATTAGACTTCACTGCTTCTGATTCAGGTAGTATTAAAAGCTTTCAACATAAATTAAGCCCATTTTAACAGTCAGCATATGCTTTTGAACATTTCTATGGGGCTTTACTTCTGATAAATTTACCAAAGTTATTTTCTGCTATTTCAAGTCACCAAATAAAAGATGTATTGCTAAGGCTCCAATATATTTCAGAAACATAAACACATGTCTATCTTCAGACATATGTTTTGTAGCATGTAGTTTTTTAATTTGTATGTACTTTTATACATTTTGATATCTCTGATTGTCTTAAAGATCACAGTTTCATCTTGTGAAATGAATAAAAAGTAAAGATGAAAATTCAAAGTAGTTTTTACAACAAAATTGTACACTGATTGTAAAAAATAGCAAGAAGAATGAATTTATAGGACTCCTGACTGATTCTAAGGGTGTTTTTTTTGTTGTTTTGGGCATCTTAGAAAAAAAATCTCATTCTTTTATCGATAGTGTTTGCAAGAGTATTATTATATCAGAATTCAGAGACATTCCACTGTGAGTTTTACTTGAGTGAGGACTTTGAACTGAACTCACTGAGATTAGTGAACAGTAAAAAATAAATGCATTAAGAAGTTTAAGGCTCGGTAGGAACATCTATCTAAGCAACAGCAGATGACTATTCCTAATTATGAAGTCATATAAATACATGTTGTAACTTTTAAAGTTAAGTGAGCACTTGCAATTGGTATTCCATGACAAAGCCCTGTGTGTTAGGATTTTTGTCATCTTAACTATTTATAAATATGAACATGAAGTTATTTTTAGGAGACGAAACACAGATTTTGGCTTTTGGAGGTAGATCTCCATTTGCAGCGTCAAAGGTAGATTTCTTAAGTTGCAAGGATTTAATGAGTGAGGAGATTGTTACAGTACTTTATTTTTTCAGACACAATAAAAATTACCTTATATATTGAAAATACTGTTATGTAATGCCACTTCTTGTATGACCATCAGCAACTTGTTCTTTCTCCAGTTTCATTTAGTTTTTTATAAGATTTCTGGTTTTACTAAGATGTCTGTCATGTCTGTCTTTCCACTTCTCAGCTAGGAATCTCTTCTGATGTGGAACGTATGTTTGGAAGCTTGTTAAAGATCCTTTTGGCAGTTTTTACTGCCTTCCTCTTGAGTCTGTTTAGATGGGGAAACTTTCCAGTATGCTTGTGCTAGTTTACTGTTCTCTTATCCAGATTAGTCTGCTGAAATGTAAGCTAGTGTTCCCTGGAAGTTCTCTACTGTTTCAAATGTTTTTGGTTTCCTCATTCATTACCATATTTTGGCTGTCTAAAAATGCTATTGGATCCTTCAGACAAACTCTTTAAAGATGTTTTTGTTTTTTGTGATTGAAGCTCTTCAATTCGACATATTAGAGATAAAATGCGCTTCAGAAATTTTCTGTGTACATTAAGGATGATTGAATTCCTTTGTATATGGACTGTTAGGTTTGGCAAATGCATCTGTGAAATTTCTTCCATATTGTTATGAACATCAGTCCCAAGAGACTACAGAGCCATTTAATGCACATTATATATGTAAATCCGTATTCTGTTTTGCTTTTGTTTGTGTATTTAATCTAAAAAGGATCTTTTCACATCCTAGTTCTAATAGAAATAGGTATTGTAGTGAGAGTCTAGTCTCAGCATATTTGAATATAAAACCTAAACAAAAATTATTGGAATTATCATACAAACTCTTTATTTCCCTTAATATTTACAATACACTTAAGAGGTTAAGATAATTTTCATACAAATATTTTAGTCCATTTTCATACTTCTGTCATTGTACAGTTTTTCCATTAAAGTTGGTGGAGCTATGACTTTTCACCTCATCAAGAATGGGCTTCTAATTTTTAGATGGATTTGCTGAAACAAATTAAACATTGTACAATTCACTTATCTCGAATGCATCATCTTTTTGTCTCTTACAATTTTAAATCTGGAACATCTATTTAGTGACTGTGCCTTTTTTTTTAGTTTATTTTCAGCTACTGTTGTCAGTTCAGAAACACATTGAAAGAGTATTTCAGTAGGAAGTTATGTAATTTTTAGGCTTCTTTGATAAAATTGGAACCATTACTGGCCTTCAGATGACCTGTATAATTACTATGAGATGGTATTTGTTTTTCTCTGATATGTTACATAGTATGTTTTGAAGATTTTACTTCTAGGTCAGCTAAAAACTCAGAGATTTTCATTACAGGACTAGTCTTACAAATCTATTATTGAGATGCTCTGCTGTAACCATCTACTGAGCTATGATGAAAATAGTCTTTAATCTTTTTATTACTAGAGGCAGATGGGAGCTGGTCTAAGACTTCCGTAAGTGAAGGAAAAATATAAAGTTGGACTGATTACATAAAAGTTATACAAAGAGCTGTAGTGGTTCTAAACTTGTATGCAACCAAAGATACTTGAGATGTAAGTTATTATGGCCACTTCTTTGTAGCAGAAATGATGTGGCTAAAGAAATTATTTAATGCTGGTCAGCATTTAGCAGGAATTCCAGTTCCTCAGACCACTCATATCTGACTCTGAAACAGTGAACGGTGGAAACTTGTCAATAAATTTCCAAACTGTCTGTTTTTATATTGTATTGAAGTGCTTACGATTAATCTCCTCACTCGTAGCAGTTTTTGTGTTTTCCTGTTTTTCAAGTTTTCCTAATAATATGATTTCTGTTAGTGAGTCAGTCAGATGGTGACTGTTAAGCAAACTATTTGCTGAAATGTTTTGTTATTGTTGTTGTTGATGATATTATGCCAAATAATTTTTATGGCCTTACTCCTAGCATGAGCTCCTAAGCTGATTTCCAGCATACTTTTACTAGACTTGCATTCAAATAAAGCTAAATTTCATCTGTTGTTATCTTTTTTTAGTTTATTAATCATCAATCCACTTTCAAATCATTTTCTATAATCAATATTCTCACGCTTTTAAGTGTAATGATCTCAAGCATTTTCTATTTCGTCATCTTCTGACTCTTGAACTGCTGCTAGCTCTTCATGTTACTAACTTCCTTACTGTCACTATCTTAGGGCTTTTTAATGGTTTTGGTTTTTATTATGATTCTCTGCTTTCTGCTATCATTTTAAGCTTTACTTTACCCAGAGATAAAAATATTAGTTTATCATGCTGAAAATAAAAATAATCTTTCCCAAAAATCTGAATGGAGATATATATTTATAATATATATATATATTTGCATACTATTTTGGGAAGATACTGTCTCTGTTTTGCTTATTCCTGAACAGAAATCAAACGAGTTTCTCTATACAGAACATATTGAACATATTCACATATTCACATTTCACATATTGAACATTCATGTAATACTTCGATACTTAGGGAGTTAGAACTTTCATACATTTATCTTTATTGTTTTAAGAGACAAAGTTAAGTCAAAAGGATCTCTCTCCTATGCCTAACTTCCCTCATTAATCGTTGCAGGTTGCTCTCGTGTTACTCTTAGGTATGTCTTTGACTGAATTTAAGTTTTAAAAAAGCTGAATATAAAACTTAAGCTCTTTTTCAATGTAAAAAAGCCCTAATGTGGGTTTTTGAACTTTCCAAATATCTATAGAATGGGTTTCAGTTAGGACTGTGTATTGAAATGTGACCTGTTTGATTTTTATTTAGAATTTTGATATATGCTTCTTCGACAATGAGATTTAAATGAAGGCTAGTTTATCCATTTCAAATATGAAGCAGCATTATGAAAACAATGGGAGGAGCTAATCAGAGCTTACAGTACCACACTTGAAAAGCAAGTTTGCCTTTAGTTTGTGATACAACTTTGTAGGCTTTTAGACTCCAATCTTCTTTGAGTACGTACTATAAATAAGCATGTTTTAATCTGTGACTGAAAAGCACTGAATGGAGCTTTTTTTTCAAATAAAGGATGTTGCTACATTCTTCAATATGTTTGTTGCTCTCGGTTTGATTCCTGCAATGTACTGTGTATAAAGAACCAACCATAAATGGTTTTGAAACTGAACCTGGTATAAAAAGTAGCTGCATATATGTGATGGCACAGTTCTACAGTATTTCTCCTTTGATTTTCTGAAATTAAACCCTTGGTGTAGAAATATCAGTCATTTGTGACCTACCTCCTCAAAAAAACACTGATAGAAGCTGCATCTGTTAAAAACTGGAAGATCTGTGATCAGTCTATTGTTTCAGAAGTGTCTGTTGGCCTCCTCATGAGATGCCCCAGATCTTTCTGGTTCTAGCTGTCCTCACTGTTCGAAGTCTACTTTTCTCCAGATTTTAGAAGGAAGGAAGCAATAGAATGAAGAGTGCCAACTATGAGAGGAGATAGATGTGTCTGTAAGTGAACTTGTTAGCTTTAGTTTTTAATATTCAATGATTTAATTTATATTTAGGTGAAAAAAGCTTGAGTAAATTGTGTCTTGTCTTGGTCTTTTGAGTAAATTAACTTTAGTGCTGGGTTTTAAATTTCTCTGGTCATTTCTAAAGCAGTGAAGCAGTACTCAAAAAAAAAAAAGTGAAAGACAGACTTTTTATTTTCTCACTCACTCTGTTTCTAGGCTTTTATTTACTCAAATGTCAGGAATCTGTTTGAGCTGTTTGGAGGAACACAGTAAAAGACCACGTGCTAGTTACAAATAGCAAATGTGTTTCTGAATACTGTTTTTTGTATTTCTTGTGAAAATACTGTAGCTGCCAGGAAAGTGTAGTAGGAATAGACAGTGGCCGCAATTGATATTTCAATAGTTATGGTGCCTCATGCCTGACTATCTAAACTGTAGGAAGATAAAATTTATGTGGAAGAGGTAAAAAAGGAAGGTCAGGGTCGACTGAGTTGTTTTTGATGGATAGGGTGGAAAAGAGCAAAGAGATTTTTGGCTTAACGTTCATTCCTGGTGAAACTGAGAATGAGGTGAGGAATGAGAGAGACTGTAGGTAGGAAGGAAGCAAGATCTGAGTTACTAGGGGAAGGAAAGTGAACCCGAGAGAATTACTGAATGGAAAATTGCTAGACATTAATATGTGTTTTGAAATGAAACAATATGTGTTTTGAAATGAAACATACAATAATGCAAACACAGTAGTTATGAAGTGACTGCTCATCTGCCTTAACATAGCTGTTACTCCAAAAACAGAAAAAAGACTCGAAGACTGAGACCTGATAGGGAGCATGTTTTAGATTTATAGGAGCTTCGTGAAATGAGGGGGGCTGTAGTAAGAAGGTTTACAAAGTTAAACTGCCGCATATCTAATTGCAATCCTTTAGGCAATTTTTTTGGTCTTTAGGATAAACAGGTTGGTCTGGAGTCAAAGCAACCAGATTAATACCAGATTACTTTTTTCTTTATAGATACATTTAATCTATAGTATTAGAAAACCATATTTTAGAAAAATCATGTTACAGTCAAAGACCTAACTTTGTCATAAAAGAGGTTGTGCTGAGTGAAGCACCTGTTAACAAAGTCCAATAAAATATAATTCAAGTATTGACAGCCTATTCAGTTCATCTGATGAGTATCATGTATTTAATGCTTTTTTCTTACAGCAGCAGAGGTGTTTGTTATAGATGCTTTCTCATAATTTTTTTCTTTTTCGACCTGCAACTGAATGAGACATAAAATAGTGTCAATGCCAAATGTAACAATGACTATGTTATGCCATATTCCAGTCAATAGTATCTTTGCAGACTTTTTGTAAGTTGCTCTTCACAGTGTGTTCATATTCTAGGTCGATGCAGACAGAAGAGAGGAAAAACAGCAAAATATCAAAAATTAAATAATGTCAGATCATGGAGGAAGTAGTCGGTGTGTTTGTTGTCTGGAACCTGTTTGATGCTGTTTTTCCTAACAAATGTAAAATTGATTTTATTATTACTGGGTTGCAATGCTTTGAGCAATCAAATATATAACACTGGCATACAGTTCTGGGGCTAAATTGAGTTTTTGTGTGGCTGAATGGAATGCCCATCTTGGTTGGATTGAAAAATGTCATAAGGCTTTTTTTACCCAAGCGTTTCTGCCAAGTGCGTACAGGAAGTGGCTTTGGCAGTTGTATCCAAACAAGTAACTTCATTTCCTGGAATCAACTTTTTTTGCAAAATGTGGAGTTTAGGAAAGAAAGTGTAAGGAGGGATGTTAAGGGATAGAGGAAAAGTCACCTCTAAAAGCCTCTGAAAAGAAGTTTGCCCAAATTATCAAACTTTGTTTTTTTCTAGATATAGTCACAAGTGTCATATATTTTTTTTTTCCAAAATGATACTTTATACAATGAAAACATTACAAATCTAATAAGCACAACTATATATAATTACTGAAACTGTTATCTTTATTAGGATCAATTTCATAGTGGTCCATTCCATGTCTGGAAAAAAGGAGAGAGCATTTAGTGTTTATTGGCAAGGGAGCCATAAATTAGTTGAGATGCACGCATACGTGTTGCATGACCACATACCACATAGGTTATAGAAGCCTGTTAGCAGCTTCAGGTTTAGTAAAACTTCTATTTACAGCTGTAAAAAAATCATATCAGTTTAGAAAGTTTATGACATATTTTGCTAGAAACAGGAAAAATTTGTCAGGCTCATCAAGGTGCTATTTTTCATGCTATTGCAAATTCTTCTATTTCTAGTCTAACTTTCCGTGTTTTAATCACACTTTAATTTTTCCCTTCTCTCTTTTTGTTCTACTTTCTAAAGGTTACTATCCTGCATATTTCAATAACAGTGCTTGCAACCTTCCCCACAGTGTTGGCAGACTTCAACTTCCTTGCTCTTAATCTTACAGTCAAATTATAGATCTTTTCCAGTCACTTGAAAAGCAAGAGTTCAAAAGCTGTTTTGTATCAAATGATCATTTAAAGGGTTATTACAAATGTGGCGTTGGTGAAAACAGTACATTGAAAATTATAGTAGCACTGACTCATACTGTGATGCATCAGATGGGAATCTCAAAAAAGATAGTATTTTCTT
This sequence comes from Urocolius indicus, assembly GCA_013401255.1. Taxonomy (NCBI): domain Eukaryota; kingdom Metazoa; phylum Chordata; class Aves; order Coliiformes; family Coliidae; genus Urocolius; species Urocolius indicus. Next base: position 233,763 of record WBNH01000684.1, read on the forward strand.
TTAAGTAATATTGCAAAATTTTAAGTTTGGAGAAAAAAGTAAACATGACAGAAGAAATCATAGTGTCAGAAAAATGCTAAAAAAATTGCATATAATGGAGAAATCAGAATATATCTTTCAATAAAAGCTTTACTTGGGTACTAATAAAAACACAATACATAAAACAACTTAGTGTTAACTACTGGTTTATGTAAAAAAAAAATTCAAGTCAGTAAAGTTCTTTGAGTTGATGAAAAGACAAGAAAATAAGCTTTGGAAACAGTTTAGTGTAATAATTAAAGCACAGGTAAAGATACTCAAACAGTTTGTATACCTTTCCCAAATGTCAGACTGTGCTTGTTATATCATAAATGGCAGCTGCTGTAATTTTTTGTGTGTGTGGAAGCATGCCTTTCCCTTTTTATTTTTTAATACTTCTTTTGATATTTGTGTAATTATCTATTTTTTTATTTTGTAATGTTCACTTTTTCATTATTTGTGCAGAGAAATTTCAGACAGTTGTCTAGCTTCCAGCCATGCACAGACTATTTGTGCTAACTTATGAGCTTCTGTTAACATTTGCCTTTGTATGTTTCTGATTTTTCACTGAATAACTGTAATAAAGTGTGTTGTCTGACTGAGGTTGTTAGCTTGGCTTGGAATCTCATTTTTGTTGCCATCTTTTTCCTTCACGTTCACTATTGCTTGCATGCTTGTACTGCTGTGTGGATTTAAATGTTAAATTAAAAAAATCAGCTTTCCATTGCATTAGAGAGGCAATGCATTGCACTGAATAAGATTCCAGACTGAAATGCAGGGCATCTGTTTTTTATTTCAGTCTTTATTATTTACTAAATTTGTGAACTTATACAAGGGACCCTATCTCTCTGAATCAGTTTCCTCAACTGTACAATAAATTACAGTGGCTTATCATTCTTGATCAATTTGAGATTTCATGTTCAAAGGCCATCTGTAAGTGCAAAATCTTATGTTTCTACCATTGAGGAACAGATTGTGAAAGTAACACAGTGAATTAGGAGGAGAAACAACTATAAAACTTTGGCAGTCTCGACTTCATTTTCAGTCAGCTGAAACTGTTACAAAGCAGTTCTTGAAATTACCTCACTTTATTGACAACTGATTTGTTTGCGAAGCTTTGTTGAACATCTAAGCTATGTTGGCTACTTAAAATTCTATGCATGCATTGGTAAACATTTCTATTTATAGTATGTTTGATTTTTTTGTAAACTGTAAGAGTAAGCTGCATATACATATAATTCATGCGAAGCGATATCTGCTTGCTCGGTAAAAGAAAGCATAGTAAAGCACTCGGAGTGAGTTGGGAAAATTGTGTTAAAATTATTGTATTTTTTATTATGAGTCATTTCTTCTGCAATACCTCCCCTCTTTGATGAGCTCTCTTTATTTATGCCATTTAGGCCGAGCTGTAGCTCTAGGGAGAAATAATTATAATTATTTCAGAAATTTCCTTTAATCTTTTAAGTGTGGAGAGAGATAGACACATCAGTTTGAATAATGCCCAGTGTTTGAAAACATCAGACGAATGTCTCAGTTCTGTATCAGGAGCATTAAAATAACTTTGTGTAAAGGAATATTAGAAGACTACTAGAAGAAGAATAAGAGTTCCAGGCAGATATCCTTTTGATTTTCTTAAGGTTTATGTAATTAACTAAAGTCTAATGCAAGAGCTCAGGGCTCTAAGGTACACCACATTTAATATTGAAGTAAGCTTGTATGACAAGTAATTTCCATAATATATTGTCATATTTTGGACTTAAGCAAGATGAGGAGTTTAAAACCATCAAATAAACATAATGTACTTGGCATTCAGAAATAATTACGCTATTTTGTTAGTGATAGTCACTTAGTTCAACAGATTTCCAAGGGGCAAAAGCACTCCTAATTCTCTCTTAACATAAGCAGATTTAGACCTATGGAAGTTCTTCATGCAAAAATTATCTTTTGATCTTCTGCTACAAATTAATCATATAGTTCAGTTGGTTAAAAATATTTGTTAAAAAGGAATTGAAAGAGTTAGCCTTTCACAGTGGGAATTGTGACAATATGAAATGGAATTTTACTCAGACACTTTACATGACATGATTTTTTTTTTTAAGCAAAGTTTCTTAATATAGCTACCAAGACTATTGAATTTTCACCAGAAAACATTTGTTGTGTCATGAGTCAGAGAGACAACAGAGGAGTCTTGACTCTTTGAGCACTCAGTTTTGCCATTAGTTTCACTCAGACAAGAATGTCATCAATTTTGATTAAACAAATAGTTTCTTAAATCACAGAAACAAAAGACAGTAATTAAGATGAAGAAGAACCCACATTACTTGATCCTTTTTTTTCATCTCAGTTTTAATGCAATAGACATGTATTAGACATCATAAGAATAATTAGCTTTCCATTTCTCTTTTTATGTATTGTGGAGACTATAATCAGAATAACAAAAGCTGATAATAAATTAGCAGGAGAGTCTATGTAGAGAATATTTTTAAGTGATGTGATATGTGTTGCATGTTATTGTGCAGGTATATGTATGTCTTATAATAGAAAAAATCATTTGTATTTTAAGTAACGTAGGTTACCTTTAAATATTAAAGATTTTTTTTTCACTCAATCATTGTCAGGAAGGAGAAAGAATTTTCCTTACGATGCTGACCCATATGGACATAAATTATCCGTGTCTCTGATTTCTATGAATACACTTGGGAGAAAAAAATACCACTGCATGTTTATTTCTAGGATCAGGAATTTAGCTTCTAAAGTAATTTACTTTTCATCAGCAGCATTGAGAAGGAAAAAAAAAAAGTGTAATTGTGTAGTGTAGATGGCTATCTAATAGTAAATGATCTGTCACCACTATAATCTTTTTTAGATTTGTGGAATTTAAAAGATAATATCTATATCTATCAATAATTATCCACCAATGGGATAAAAAGAGAAACAGTCGAGAAATTGCTAAAGATGCACTGATAGGTTTCTGGAAGACAAGCATTCTGTGAATTATTACAAGCAAATAGATGTTGCCATATCCTGGGCTTTATTTTACCACGCTGCAGTATCAAATTGCTCTCTGACTTCTATTTCACAGGGAACAGTTGCATCACTTAAAGAACTGGAATTACTATTTTGCTGAATCTGGATATTTATTGTTATGGCAGCAGGACTTACAGTTAATAGAATAAACTACACTAACCCATAACTACAGGGTCGAAAGTACTTCCTGCCTCTAGGGACAATTTAAGATGGAAAACAATTCAGTTAATTTTAACATAGTGAGGTTTCAGGGATTAAATTTTGAGTTAATACGTACACTTTTGTTTAAAAATGATACATGTTAACAACCATGACGTGGTTATTTCTAATGTTTTCTCTGAGGACAGAAAATAATGTGAATAGCACATATCTTTGAGTCAACTTAGCAGCAATTTTCAGGTCTTAGTTGTCTCTACCAATTCATTCTCCCTTTTGTAGGTTAGAAAAATTCATTCTCTACAATGGGCCTGCTCTCAAATAAGGTATCTTAATAATTTCAGTAGCCCAATACCTATGGTGGGATTTCAGATGCAGATTATGGGAGACAGGGAATTAATTGTCCAGTAATTTTGCAGCTCTTTGACTCTTAAGTTCAAAATATAAAAGTTTCAAATCATTAAGTAGCAGTTCTTTATTAAAATGCATTAAGATATATTTAACAAAAAAAGCTTCACTTCAACTTTTTGCAGCAGCAATATCATAAGCACTGTTCATGGTCAGTGGTGCTGCTTCCAGCATCTTGTGGAACAGAGGTATGTGGCTTGGGCTTGTCAAGTGTGGAATTAATTTTTAATTAATATGTTCCTCTCTAATTCCCCTTTGTGTTGTTTGTCAATTCTGGAACAGTACTGTACTAGCTCAGGAAGTGTGGATTGCATGAGTGGACATTGAGGTGGATAGAGAGCTGGCTGAATGACAGAGCCCAGAGGGTGGTGATCAATGGCACAGAATCAAGTTGGAGGCCTGTGGCAAGTAGAGTTCCACAGGGATCAGTTCTGGGGCCAGTCTTGTTCAACATCATCATCAACGACCTGGATGAGGGGACAGAATGTACCTTCAGCACGTTCCCTCATGACACCAAACTGGGAGGATGGGCTGATTCACCAGAATTCTGTGCTGCCATTCAGTAGGATCTCTACTGGCTTGAGAGTTGGGCAGAGAAGAACCTCATGAGGTTCAACAAGGGCAAGTGCAGAGTTCTGACAACAGTAATCAGCACAAGCTGGAACACAGGAGATTCCACCTGAACATGAGAAGAAACTTCTTTCCTGTGAGGATGACGGTGCCCTGGCACAGACTGCCCAGGGAGGATGTGGAATCTCCTTCCCTGGAGGTTTTCAAAACCCTTCTGGACACATTCCTGTGTGACCCGTTCTAGGTGGACCTGCTTTCGCAGGGGGGTTGTACTAGATGATTTCAAAAGGTCCTTTCCATCCCCTACCATTCTATGATTTTATGATACTGTATTTAGACATAAAAGATGTTCTTTCTTTGTCATCCTAGAGTGAATGCATCATGCTCCAAAAAATGATGTGCAAAAGGGAGAAGTTACAGGTAAATCCCTGAACTGAAGGGAACAGGATTTGAGATCTGACTGCAAAGGTAGTAAAGAATAATATATTATTAACTACATGAAGATGACATGACTAGCTAAGGGGAGCTCTCATTTTCAGTCTTACTAATTCAAAATGTAGACATGTCTATATATTTGAGTGGATATTTTCACAATAATATCAGAAATTAAATATCGTATTTCAGGTGAAGTTTTTTTGTTTGATTAGTTGGTTTAATGCAACTTTTTTATTTTTCTGTAATGATGCACTTAAAAATTTATAGCAGTGAAATCTGGGGAATATGACAGACAGAAATTATACAAATGCTGAATTAAAACTAGTTTTCCAACCTCATCAAGTGGTAGTACTAGTTGTAACATTCCTGTTTTAAATTACATTTTCAGTTTAAAATCTACACAGTTTTCAATATTGCTTCTAAATCAGATGGGTTGGTAGAATCCTATTGGATGGTATTTTCCAAATGCTACTGCTTCTGTGAGGAGTGCCTGTGCCAACAGGAATAAGCAAAGATAGCTGCTGAAATTTTAGAACTATTTCTGTAACATTAATGAAGTTTCAAAAGCATTTATTTATTTCCTTCAAGCAATCTAGAGAAGCCACAGAAACATAATTGTTACCATACATTACCTTCAGTCTTGAGATAAGCAATGAGGTTTTTGATTGTATCATTTTATGCTTCCACAGTTGTTGTTGTACATAGGAAGCCCCAAATTTGTCACAGGCAGTTTTCTAGAAGCCATTAGTTGATACATAGGACTGAGTGGTGCAATACTTCTTTTGTTGATCCTGATAACACTTTAGCCCAACTTTTTTCCATCCTCCTTCACTCAGATATGCACAAACATTTATGGAGTTGTTGGTTAAGTTTTTCTAATTAACTCAGTTTTTGAACCATCCTGAGATAGGAAGTTACACACTTTAAGTATTCAACTCATTACATATCAGCGCTAAGAAAAAGAATGTATCTATATTCGGTAGCCATGACTGTTTCTCTCCATAGGTTGATATGTTAGAAGAGTCTGATTGTATTTTTATTAAAAAAGCAACATTTCAGAGTTGTCTGTGAATAGTATATTAAAAAAAAAAAAAAAGGATACAGATCTGTCTTAGAACTTCATGAGCCTTTCATAGAGTAGCAAAGCATACAGAGTTTATGTCTCTACCATGTGGTCCCACTTACATCTAACATGTAGCTCCTTCTCACCAGCCTTTCTTGAGGTTATAGATACATCTCTTCCAACTGAGGTTACTGTCTCTGATTGGTCATAATTGCCAGACTTCTTGCTTCTCTTCTACCCACCTATCTAGGATTTACTAGATTAGCAGAGACTTGCTATTTAAAATTAGGGAACATTCACATGAACAGCTCTGTTAGCCAGTATGGCAGAGGAGTGGAGATGAACGGCATACAAGTTTTATCAGAACTTTTTCTTCTGTGAAATCACAAAAGCAAAAAATCTTCATTAAGCACAAAACATAACTGTAGTATATGTTAATCGTAGAATCATAGAATGGTAGGATTTGGAAGGGACCTTTAGAGAACATCTAGTCCAACCCCCCTACAGAAGCAGGTTCACCTAGATCAGGTCGCATAGGAACGTGTCCAGGTGGAACGTGAAGATCTCCAAGGAAAGACACTCCACAACTCCTCCGAGCAGCCTGTGCCAGGGCTCCATCACACTCATAGTAGAATAGTTTTTTCTTATATTTAAGTGGAATTTTTTGTGTTCAAGCTTCATCCCATAACCCCTTGTCCTGTTACTAGCTACTATCGAAAAAAAATTGTGGATTGCAGAAGTCAAAGTGAGATTAAATCAAATAGCAATAACTGCAAAGTCATGATTTTTAGGATCTAATGAAAATACTGTTTCTAATTTGCTCAATTAAGAAGTCACAGCTAAGATCTCATTTAGAATCTCTTGTTTGCATCTAAGCACCTCAGATTGAAAATAGAGATCAAATTGAGTCAATATCTGAAAAGAAAATTTAGGAAAATGAGTGCTAATTTATAACAAGAAGTTAAACCTTTACATCATTAATGAAAGTTTCAGGGAAATGTAATTATTAATTATGAAACTAGTTGGAGTAAATATCATGCAGAGAAATTACATAAACTGCCAACTACTTGAACCTGCTGAAATGCACTCTTTGTATTTTATAATACACACAATGTGCACAATTCCATAAAGAATTCAACAACTTAGGATCAGCATTTAAGAGCATGCAGACACATGCTCTACACAAACTACACAAACATTCCCTAAACTTCTGCTGGTTTATGTGCACAGGACTCCCATTTTGGTATGCTGAACTTGTGGAGGTTATTACATACCTAGAAGTCCTCAGTTCAGCAAAGACTAATTAAAACTCCTGAAGACTCATTTTTGTGTGTATATTTGGAGTACAGTTAATATACAGTGACTGTTTTGACCATTGTCAAATGACAGTGACAGGAATGACACGAGAAAAGGGGGAATCTATCTGTAATGTAGTAGTTGCAGGACCTGTTTAGGAATGAAGAAGATGTTCACTAGCTGAGTGATTGAAATTTAGTGTGATCAATGCTGAGGAATAACATACCTAATTACTTTTAAAAATCTGGACAGTAGTACACAAACATGTTCATTCTCAGAGGAAAAATACAATAAAGCCACAATGGAGCAGGAATCAAATTTCAATCTTTTACTACAAAGTTTCCCTCATTTCTTAATTGCTAATTTTCAGCTGCCAAAAACAATAACCAGTGGGATTGATAAAGCTCATTCATATTGGATGTAAAAAGATAGCATTTTTTTATTGGGTAATCTGGATTGTTGAGTGGTGAGGAGAGATACATTCTGTTGTAAAGTTTCTCATGGTGCCTTCTCTCAACTCTCTTCCTTAGCATACCCCATTCTTTTGATGCTGGAGTTCCTGCTGAAAGAAAAAAAACAACAAAATTCTCATGAAGCAGCTCCTGCACTCCTGTAGTTTATAGCTTGAAATATTAAGATATTCCCAAAATGGTAATAATTGATGGGATACCCACTTCACACATTTTTTTTTCTTGTCTGCCTAAGATGTAGTGCCTAACTACCTCAGAAAAACTCCGTATCTTAATAAAGAATAGCACTAAAATATAATATGACATTAAAAGTACAGTAAGTTTCCAGAACCAGATTGATACTTATAACAAGTCATTTTTCCTCTGCTGAACTGCTCTGAAAAATGAAATATGCCTCTTTGTGGTTTATGGTGTTACTGGCAAGATTGTTACTGGAGATGATTCTCCAGACACCAAAAGTACATACGGATCTCTTCGGATGTCCCTAACAGAAAAACTTCACTTGCATTTGATCCAAGCTGTCATGCCTCACTTGATGTAGGTTTTCATTTGGTAGAGCTCTTGAAGTATTCTTATCCAACCATTCAGACTCATTTTTCTAAAATTGAGAAGGATATACAGAAAAGGAGAATTTAAATACTGTATCTGTCACTCAAAACAGCATAGAACATGTAAGTGAGGCATTTTTTATTGACAGTATTCTATTTTTTTTTAAACACATTGAAGAAGGCAGACAAGTTTTTGGAAAACAAAAGCATCTTTTCAGGTCTAAAACAGAAGTGGGAAATGTTGCTGATGCAACGTGGCAGAAAAATAATGGATGTCAAAACATATACATTTAATTTGTCGTTACTCAAATGAAATCTTCATCTTAAGCACAGTACTCTTATTTAAAGTTGATAGGTGACTCAAGTGCCTCATGCATTGCATTTTTCTTCTATTTAGTAAAAATTTTGCAACTGTATCAATTGCTGAGAGGAACAGATTTAAACTCCTACAAGGAGAGAGAAATGACTGGTCTATTTCTAATATCCAGTGTTTAATGTAAATGGCACAATGCAGTATAAGATGTATGAGAAGTTATCTGAAATGGGCAGAAGCAAATCTTATTTATTTAGAAATGGTAGTGCTGTTGGGTGGGTCTCCTAAAGTCCTTGTGGCTTAGACTTCATATTTTCCTTTGTATCCACCTCCTGAGCTTCTGCCAAACCTACCACACTTCATTTCAGGCTCTCTATTTGTACCTACTAATTAAGGACTTGCAATGTGTATATGCAATATACAAATATAATCTCACAGACAGCTTTAAAGAAGCAAATCATTGCAAACAGTAGCTGAAAATATTTTTTTTCTCTTTTGAGACGTACAAAATCTCCTATGTGAAATGTAAAATATTTCTGCAATAATATTGGTATCAGAACGTAAGAAAAACTTGGTTGTGTTAATACACTACTTCGTTCCTCACTGCTAATATCCACAAACATTTTCTTTATGCTAAGCAGACTCTAACTACATCCTCTGCTCCCAATTTGGATTTGATAACTGCTGCCTATTGGCTCTTTCAAGAAACTGAAAAAGCATAAGTAGGTAACACAAAAGTAGACACACTGTAGATCATTAATGCTAGTGCAGATATCCTACACCATCTTGAAGCCATGCTATGTAATCTTAGAAACTGTTAGAACACATAGCTAACAGAATCACACCAAAATGATCCTCTTAGCTGAATTTAACATGTCCTAGGAGGATATGTCTTCTGTCAGGTGAAGATGATGACCGTATATTAAGTTGCTGCTTCTTTTATGTTCCAGTTTTCTTTCATCCTGTAATTCTTATTAGCATTGTGTTTGACAATGGTTGATAATAGGTAGACAAACTAGTATACTAATTTTGCAGAAGAGGAAAATGAAAAAAATTTCAATAGTTTCAATCTTTTCACACTGATATCCCTCTAAACTTCAATCTGGTATCAGACTTGTTAGTAAGTAGCCTAAAATTGCATTTCTGACTATCATTAGACATTAAAGTCAAGTGGCTTTTGTTGCAAAAGTAGAGCTATTAAAAACATCCACCTGAGTTAATATGTACTGTTACCTGAAATTTCTTAAAATAATGAAACTGAAAAAAGTCAATATTATTAAAGTCAGCTATCTTATCCCATTTGGAGTATTGTTATCTTTTTGTCTGTTGTCTTGGACAATCCTAAAATGGTCAATTTCATTTTGTTTTAATCTAAGTTTATACTTCATTTAACCTTTTCGGTTTTGTTTTTGTGTTTTTTTTAAAATACAGTTTAATATTTACTTTACTAGTCCTGCAGAGGAATATTGATTAATGTAAAAATATATTCATTATGTGAGTCTTGTTCAGGGTTTGACTGAGGTGTATTTTTGGAAGCATTGTGGTTGAACTTTATAAAAATTCGCCTTTACAAAGTTGGTAGTGTATGTAATATTTCATTTTCATCCTTTTACTAATCATAGAGCAATCCCACTTCTTGTGATCACGTATCCTCTAACAATATTATTTGCAGTAGAAATAGCACTTGTCTTTGATTCGTATCCGACATACTCCTATACAAGTTTGTTCTTTGCTGTTAGGCATTTGCAGTGTTTCATTTACTGTGTAATTTAGTGGTGATTTCTCTTTATAAATTATTTTAACATATATGGTGTACTTTGTCTTGTCAGTTGATTAGTTTTATTTGAATAAAATGATACTCAGATAAATGACCCAATCACTAATTAACTCAAGGGTTTGCACCTTAGAAATCTGCATCTGTGAAGTGCAGTCCAACCTGCCTAGATCAATGTTCAGTACCACAATAGGCATAATCTCAAGAAACTGTTAATTTTACCCTCTTCCTCCCTTCAAGTAAACAAAGAAACTCCAGAGCCAGAGAAATTAAATTATGCCAATGTTTTATTTTGTTCATTGAGTCTGAATATCCTGGTTTTCTTCTGAGGATTTTAACTTTCCCAAAGACTATGTTCTGCAGTCCAGCACTGCAGGGGTACCATGAGCAACTTTGTTTTAGGTCTTTCTCATTTTTGAATTGCAGTCTAATGAAGGTAGCCATATGTAAGACATATGCTTTTCAAGAAGAATATAGCTGAGCTTTACAGTGGGAAACTATTCGTTGTATATTGGTTTTCAGTTTATTTTCTTGGTTTTAACTATTTATTCTTTGTTGATTCATTGTTCCCATGCTCTATTACATCTACTTTTCTTCCATTCTGAACAGATGGCTGTGATATCTTGAGGAATGCTGGTAAAGATGTAATGAATTGCACTCACATGCAAACACTTCTAACACCTTAGTTCCATTACAAAGACTTATCAAAAAAATTGTCTTTAGTTGCATTTGGAAGCATCCACAGTTCCTTTGTCTGTATTTGATAATAAGTTGAAATACATAATAGCACAAATAGGTTGACAGTCTTCATAAGCGTGAAGTCTCGCGATTCACACTAGATGCCATCCTGAAATTCTTCAGACAGCCCTCACTTAAATGAGAGCTTTCTTTGAGCCAAGGATACATTTTTCTCCTATTCAATTCAGTGAAAAAGTTGACAATTTTTGTCCAATAGACCACTTTGTAAGAATGGAAAGACAAAGTGTTTACTGTGAAAATATAGTTTCTGCAAAACAGATATGTGGGCAGATACATGGACAGATGTCTTTCTCATCAGAATACATGGTCTAAACAGCTATTCCCAGGAGTTTGCTTTTGTTAAGAGTCTTAATCTTCTTCCTTTAGAACAGCTCAACTTGCAACCTTAGTTCTTCTCTCCTGGAGAGTTGTTTCCAATTCTTTTTGCAGGTTAAATTAGCAGCCTCCAGCATAAAGGCTGCTGGAACTCTTCTGGAACTCTTATACTGGGACCAAAATCTGTTAGAAAGTAGGGTTGTGAGGAGAAACTGTTATTCAGCTTTCTGGTAGAGAAAATATCAATTTGATGCGTTTGTTTGACAGATGCTTCCAGACTTAACTGAAGAGCAATGTAAATATTTTCTGTGGGCTTCACTTTATGACCCTCATCTTCTTCTGTGCATTAAAATGTTTTTCAACAATCCAACCCCCAAAATGGACGGTGGCTAGACGCAGCACTCTGGAACTGCTATTTCCAGTCTGAGCACTCTTGACATCTTTATGAAAAAAAAATACTTAAATACAGTCCTTAAAAAATGTCTGGTAAATGAAGATCACTAAAGCAAGCTGTAATAGGACACATGAGTATTTGATATAATTATAAATCAATATGGTAACTGAAATATGAACAATCATGTTTCATAACAACAAAATAAGATCTTTATTCATACCCTTGCATGTTCTTACCTACTCAGTTATAGTCCTTCAGTAATCCCACTGGATACTATTTAACTTTAAAATAGCATTCAGACCTATAATTTCTCTGCTGGGCAGTTGAGTATCCAGTGCCACACTGCACCATACATATTCCTTTAACATTTTTTTCTATCAAAGCTTGTAAGGAACTAAACAGTTGTTGGTTAGGTGGCTAAAAATAACATTAGTATACGTAACAGCATAGAATAAATGAGGAGTGACCTAATTAATGTCTACAAATATGTAAAGGGCTGGTGTCAGAGCTCACTCAGTGATGACCAATGACAGTACAAGGGGCAATGGGTATAAGCTGGAACATAAGAGGTTCCAAAGAAACAGGAGGAAGAATTTCTTCACTGAGGGGGTGACAGAGCACTGGAATGGGCTGCCTAGATGGGTTATGGAGTCTCCTCATGAGACATTCAAAACCCACCCAGATGAGCGCCTGTGTGACCTACTCTAGGTGGTCCTGCTCTGGCAGGGTGGGTGGACTAGATGATCTTTTGAGGTCCCTTCCACCCTTGGGATTCTGTGATTCTGTGATCTCTAAATTAGCGATAGAACAGTTTACATAATATCTGCCAATGGCTTTGCTGATATACAGGTTTTTACATGCTGTAGGTTTGCAACTGAGTCTTGAAATCATGTTGATCTTTTTATGTCACCTCAAAAAGTAATCGAACACATCCAAAAGCCTTCTTACATTTTTGTTTAATGTATTTTAAATTATTGGTAATTTGTCGAATGTTTAGCCAATTATGAATAATACAGGAAATTTTCTTGGCCATTTCAGATCTTTTTGCACTAGTTCAGCATCATGAGCTGTCATTCTCATTTTGTTTTCTGACTTTGTTGGGATAGCTGTAATTTGCACATTTTACAAGAAGAGTCTATTGAACCAAAACCTTTTTCTTAATGTGAAAGCTAGTGCACTGGATATGAGTACAAACTGAAATCAAACCTTCAATGAGAACATTCTTAAAGAGTCAAATTCAAGATATGGGACAAATCCAAATTTTCCCCAAATTTCGTCTGGTTGAATTTGCTATAAATACTAAGGAATATTTACACAACCTAAAAGGAAAGGTATAATTAAAATTAAGTTGATACAAAATATATTACTTTTTAATGCATCCCTATCTACTGGGATTTAATTAAAGTGATTGCAAGAAATTTTTATGCTTTTTCTAAAGATCTGAACTATTTTTATGGTAATGATTATTCCAGGTCACATTGTAATGACTTGATGACATGTATTTCCTGGTTCTCATTCTGTAGAATATGATGGCTCTTCCTTAGATAAGAATTTTCAAAGGTTTATTTTGTAACACTATGCCATGGTATTAAAAAAGGAGAGGAAATATTGTTTGGTGTGTAAAATAAATTGTTTTCCACACTTGTAACAGTTTTAGCTGAACTGTTCAACTACCTTGCCAAAATAATCAATGGTTTCTTCTCTCAATTCTGCTTTTATTCATATCTAGTATATATTACTATACATAGGTTTCAATGTATAGCTAGAAAAAAACCAGAAATTCAATAGCACCTTATTTTAAAAGAACATGGAGCTGGTTTGCTAGAATTAGGCCAAGGAGAAACACATGCCAATAATGTTTGTGCACCTTTGCACTTGAAGGCCATTTGAAAGGTTACTTTATGAAACTATAGATTATTTAAGGAAATGCAAACAGCATCATTGAAGATGTAACATCAATCATGGAGAAGAATAATCTTCATTATATAGCAGAATGAAAACACAACCACTCTGTCAAGTTTCCAATGTTCCTTGCAGTCTTTTACTAGTATTAAAATTGCTGTGTTCCCTTATTATTGTCCTAAATGTCTCTGTTGTTATTCACAAACTGCAGTGTTCTTCTCTTTATCTCTTATGCTGAGGGACAATTTTAATGGTCTTTTTTAAGCTACTTTCCTTAGATACCAGTTTCATTATGTGATTGTTTACTATTTTATGTATTTACTTCATATTTTCTTAAAAGGAACAATATAAACCAGAAAATTTCCCCTTCAAAAGAGTTCTGGGGATCTATTTCTGTGTGCTTTGTTTGGCTATACAGACTTGCTGCATCTGAATGTAGCACTGGAAAATTATTATCAAATTACTTTAAATTTTGGTTGATTCTTTTCTGCCAGGCAGAAGCAACAATCAGTGTAATAGCTTTGTTTTCCAAACTGACTTCTACTGTTTTTATTTCTATTCTCATTGTCAGCACATTGCCAGAAGGGTTAAATACTTTACATTGCAGTCTTATGTATGAGTAAGGGTGTTTCAATGTTTATTTTAGGTTCAATCATTAATTTAATTCAGGCTTTCTGCACTTAATGCAAACTTTTCTGTAACAAAAAGCAATTCTAGTGGGTCAATTCAGGCTACATATTAACATTAGTGCTAGTGATGGGATGAAAGCGATATAAAATTCTTCTTGCATAGCTGCCTGTTTTTCTTCAAGGCAAGCATGAAATATGAACATTATATTTTCAGGTCATCATCACAGGAAAATATATTTTCCTAAATCCTCATGCTCCTTTGGATCACACAGCAGTAAAGAGTACACTGTATCTTTCTTTGATTTTCTTATTCAAAAAGGGTGGAGCATTTCTGCATGCTTTGCCATTCAAACATTCCTGGTGGTTCTATTTTCAACTCCAGATTTTTAAATTAGTAACAGATGTGTTGACTGAAACAGAGGGCAAATTTTTCTAGTATATTTTGAATAAAGTTTTTTGAACTTTTACTGATTATTGAACCCTGGAGCTAGTTTCTGTTACCAGCTTTCACTGTAAAACAGTATCTTACACCACAGAAATCTCACTGAAGTCAGTGGGGAGTACTCCTGGTGTTATAAGTATGACGAGGGGCAGCAAAACATATTTAGAGTGTCTATAAAATACATACTACTGACCTAGACTCCAGTAAGATGTGGTTTCCTGGTATTCCATATTCCAACCTCTTTAGGTATGTTTTGTGAATGCACCATCCCTACTTACACCAAAATTGCAAAGCAGGTAGCCCAGAAAATAATAGGCATAACTGAACACATACATAAGTTTTTGGTAGTGTTGGTCCATTGGCACAAAATTAATAGAAAATTTGCACAGCAGAACTCTGAGGAAACATGGTAGCTCTTGTGCACAATGCATTTGGGAGTTTCAGTAGCTCTGGAGCAGGAAGGAAGGCTTGTGAGTAGGAAAGAAAAAAGACTGTAGAGGTAAAAAACTAAGGAGAATAAAATTCCGAATTAAGGAACATAATTTTTGAGGCTTAACTTGCAACCATGAGGTTGAAGTACAACTGGAACTACTTTTCATTTTTCACAGAGTTTTGAGTGTGAGATTCCTCCCCTTTCTCATCTTCATCTTCATTACTATAATTTAAGTGCAAGACTCATCCATTCTCCTTGCTTATTATTTGACATGTATACTAGTGATAACACAAATGCTGATGTAATCTTTCATTCTTCATAAGCCTTTGAATGTTTTTGTTAATGATAATACAGATGCATGATTTCTTACTTGGATGTATAGATCATCTAGAAATGAGAACTGATAAATAATACAGACTGGTTCTGTACTGACTTTTTTTAAAAGATTTGAAGTCCAAATAGGTCTTGACCTTCTGGCACACAAAACGAAACAAACACTGTGTTGAAAATGTGAAAGGCAGGAAACAACCATTTTTGCAGGCAGAATATCTGCTTCACTTAAAAGGGGATGAAAACCATTCAGTAAAACATGATTAAAAGGAGCCTGATTTATATTTTTTCCTCAAAGAAAAATACAAATATTGAAGGTATGTTTAGGAACCAATATGAAACATGGATGAAAGAAATACAGAAGTAAAGTGCGGTTTGCTGTTATGAAAATACCTGTTGCTCACAAGAATATTTTACATATATTGAAATTTCAAAGACAGATTTTGTCTATAAACATTTTAAATTGTCTTGAGAAATTATAGAGCTCAGACATTCAGACTTTAGAGGAGTGAAGTGAAATAAGAGAAATCTTTTGTCAAAAATGCTTTTCCAGTGGCGGAACACTGAACTTGGTCTTCTGGATGTTTTAAGACCCCTGGGCTGACTTGCTATATTTGTCTAAATAGGAGTTAAATAAATGTAAAAAGTCTGTCTTTTGGTGACTCTGAAGGGTATCTCTTTTTCTTTTCTTGGAGCAGGAGGAAAGATGTCACTTGGACGTCAGGAAGCTTTCAAAGTTTTCAAGCAGGACCATGCTGACAGTGTAACCATTGAGGACAACAAACAGCTTCTAAAACAGAGGTGAGTGTCACAGCAAGATACAGCTGGAGGCAGATGTCTGAGAGTTCATTAGAAGTGTTGGTAGGAATACATTATTTTACATCAGCGTTCTGATTTTATCATGATTTTATCCCAGGCTTCTATTGAGAACTTGGTATAGAAACTTTGCCGTTTCTTACTGGGGATATTTCAGGAAGCACTGACTAGTGACAGAATGAAAGTCTGGATAGAATATGAAAGTGGCATGAGGAATCTTAGTGTGTATTTCCTCTGGTTTTATTCATCTTCTCTTCATAGCCATGTTGAAGCAGTGTGGTAGTGGCATTCATGGTCATGAATTATCTAGAGGAAGTGAGCTACATGTGACTGAATCAATTACTGCAATTTCCATTGTCAAGAATGCTTTACTGGATTCAACACTGGGTTGGATAGTAAGCTAGGAGATGTTTAACATATGCTTTTGCCTGTTGTTCCTAACTTGTTTGCCAAGTGGTTTTAGCTTGCCTCTGCCAGTTTTGAACTCAATACTAGAAATAATACTTTTCTCATTCACATTTATTGTTAACACTGACAAAACAGTTCAAAATACTCTGGTGAAGATGGTGACAATGGCAAAATGTTGAAAACACAAATTTTCATAAAGCAAATTTCAAACATCTTGGAAATTAAACCACAGACACTTGTCTAGGTTGATTGGGTAACAGTACTGTTTCAGTGACAGGTTTTCAAGTGTTAACTGTCTTTGCATTGCAAGAGAAATATAAGATTTTGAGACTGGAGATGCCAAAAGCAGGTATCTCCATCTACCCCTGTAACTAACATTTCCCATAACAGACTAAGCGTGTAGGTGAGTTTTTTTCTTCTATTTTTCCTGAGATTTTCTTCTTCAGATTTCTTTACTTTCTTCTGCTTTCTTAATAACATGACATTCCAACTTAATAGGCATGAGAGGCGTTGTTTTCAAGGTCATTGAGTCTTATACTCATCTACTTCAGTGAAACAGAGGTGAGAAATGGTGTCCACATCTCTATGACTTATTGAAGATGTTGCTATTTATCACTTTTCTGAACTGGTTAGCTTTCTACCTGGGTCTATATTTTAGCCACAGGGACACAAAACGGCAAGTTATCAGATGCATATGATTTCTAACATTGCTGTTTGTTGAGCAGAACACTTGCTGCTCACAGCATGATAATGGGAGCAATAGAGTTCTCAGTCATGCCCTACATTTCATCTAGTTAATCACAATTTTTCCATATTTTCTCTGTTATTTCTGTGAACTGGTATTTCCTTCTGGTTTCAGAACATGTAATAGAAATGGGCAGAACCCACAATGTATGATACCAGTTTTGCTTTCCCTAAAGGACAAAGATTCAGACTAATCCTTTGGGTAACTCCTCTCTAGTATGCATAAGCTGATACCTGAAATCAGTGCTAATGTGAATGTTTGATACTCAGGAGCAAGACAATTTTCCTTTCCCATTCATGGTCATTTTTGGCAGATACCTACAGCTCTAAGTTTATCAAGTTCATTAAAATGGACTCATATCAAGTCTAGTCTGTAATTTGGAACACAATCTCAGAACTACTAGTTACGCAAAAGCTCTGTTACCCAGCCAGTGTTCAAATTGCACAGGAAGAAGTGTGTAGACACCACATATTTAAAGGCTACCATAACTTCCCTTTATATGTAGGCCTCTTATGTTAATAATTTTGTTTATAGTTGCATAACCACTTCTGTCATACCACAAACAGTATTTGGTTCACAAATTACTTATATTTAGCTGTCTTATTTTTTCTTTTGGGTATTTTGGGTAGATTTTCTTGGCTTGCTAATTACATCATTCTTAACAATAATTGAATTGTGAACTGTCAGTGAGCCTAGTTGGAAGTTTGTCTGTGAAAGTTGCAACTGTTGTTCGGGCTGTGAAATTATTTATATAAATGTGAGTAGACATACATACACATATAGGTATATTAAAAAAAGATAATGTATCTCTGAAGCTTCATTACTGACTTGCTGTTCAAGTGAAAGGTAATAGATTCAAGCTATCCTATTAAGACAGTTGCCTATGGGAAGTGGCATTGTAAGTTAGAAAAAGCGATCTTCTACACTATAGTTTCCAGTCAATCCAAAGCAATTATTTTCCTTTATCTTCTGTATGTTAATAACTGCTGTCCTGTTTTAAAAAATCTGTGTTTATATGCAGATCGAGTCAGATTTCGGCAATTTGAACATCCTACCCTTGACTTTCAGAGAACTTAATAATATCCTGTTTCTTAATGCAACGATGTTCTCTTAACATTGTTTCTCTAAGGAAGAGAAAAATGCATCTCATTTTCTGGTGAAATTTACTACCAAGCAATCTTCCCAGCTGAGCCACTGCCACGTAATATTGCATACCACACAAAGGTTTTAAATCCCATGCTAGTCAATATTTCCAGTACTAAATTCTACTGAGCTTACAGATGTGAGGAAAATCTAGTTTCTGTTTTGTTGTTCTTTATTGTTTCTTTGTTTTTTTCGTTTTCTTACTTTCTATGTTTCAGCTCGTTAGCAGCAAACTTGTTTTTTCATTACCTATAGATGAGTTTTATGGAAAGGATGAGTTTCATTTATGTCACTTGTTGTAATTTCTAATAATTAAAAATGACTCAATGTTCATTTAATTCACTAAATGTCTCCAATCTCTCATTAGACGGCCCTTGAATTTGTCTTGGTTCACATTATGAGCAAAGAGATTTTTTTTTCAATTTTTTTTATTTTTAATTACTGGTAGTTGCATTGAAACAGTTAAATACTTTTTAAAAACACTTACACCACTAAAATTAATGGCTAAGTTCACTTTTGAGTTTCATTATGGAATATTTATCTTACAGGTAATAGAAGCCATGATTTGGCCTTTCTATGGAGTGCTCTCCATGTAAGATACACATGAACTCTTCTCAACTAACAATATAAATGTTCATTCATCACTGTTCATAGCAATATCACCTTTCTACTAGAAAATATCTTCTTTTTATTAGAAGAGTATAAGAAATAGCCTTTTCCCTTTCAGTGTTAGAGTCAAATCTTATGAATGTGTCTGAGTTTCTTTGACTATGATTCATAGTAACAGATGGAATTTGTTGAACTGTCATAAATTAATGCCAAATTTCAGTTTATGTTATTGTGCCAGTTTATAAACTGTGGTATTTGAGAAACAGATGCATTCAACCATTGGTAGTAACCTATGAATAAGGGCTGGACAGATAGCTAGCTTCACCTTGTCCAGCTAAATCTCTCTGTGAACATGAATCAACAGGAGATTTGCCTCAGGAATCACTAAGTAATTGATGAATTTAGTATTTGGCTTATGAGAGCTGAGGGAAAGGAAGAGAGAGGTACTTTGAGATGTTTAGCTTTGATCTTCACACAGTCTTTAAGGCCTGCTTGGGTGCTCTAAGTCAACACTAGTGGAAAAAGCTTATCTAAAAGCCTCAGAAATACTTCAAACGTTTCAACCTTCTTTATGTGAGAAACAGTAAGTTCTGAGAAGCCCTCCAGCTTCAGCTATTTACCCATGTTGAATTCATCATTGAAAGCAAATGTTTGTGAGCAGATATGAATGTGGGCACCTGAAATGCTAACTTGTTCCAGTTTCACAGGAAAATGGACTAATCAAGAAGTGGCATTTTTCAAAATCCTGCCTCCTCAAGGGAAAGTTTTATTTCTTGAGTCTGTTTTGCCATTATTTGCATTAGGTAAAAATACAATTTGTAGATTTCTTCATTTACTTTGGCTAGACCAAAACTCTTCCAGGTCAGCTAAAGGCTTGTGCAGCAATTAAGTATTACAGTTCTGCCAGCACTTTCAGCAAGGCTCAACTTGTATACATCCAAGTAACAAATCAGAATTTCATGTTAAGCCTAATGCCTTACAACGAATGTCACAATACAGCAAATCATAGTTCTACATTTTAAACAATTACTGTTTAGAATATTACAACGGGTATTTCCTTGAACAAGCCTCAGTTCTCTCAGAAACACTTCAGATTTTGCTATTGTACATTGAATTGACTGTCATGATTTTTTACAGCAGAATATACTTGGCATGTGAAAGCCTGATATTTATGCCACTTGTCCTAAATGATTTAGTAGACTGTTAAGTAAGTGCAAGAGAATAATTATGAGAGCAACTGCTGTAATAAATCAGAAAACAGAAGAAACAGCATTAAACAAGAAGGCATCAAATTCTAGTAAGCTGTGGGAATGTAGAGAATATAAGTGAATTTGTAAGACTCTGTAGGTGGCCATTTTATGGATATACTGAGGTATCGTTCCTCCTTCCTAAGGTGGAAGATGTAGAGTGAGTAGTTGCAGGCTAAACATAAACCTTCTGATCTTTAGAATATTTTACAGACCATGTGAAGATTAAATGGTTTGAATAAAATGAGGGAGTGGTCAGAGAATTAATTTAGTAACATAACTGATGGGAATTTAATATTTTAAAATAATTCATTTCCAGTTTTGATTTTTCATCAAGCTATTTGAATATTCAAAATGGGAGTTTCCAAAGCCTGATTCATGGATTTGTTCCCTTCTCAGACTACGTCTTGCTTGCTATTTGCATATCTTAACGTGGCTAGCTTTCACTTGTACTGGTATTTGAGCAGTAGATGAATACCATCTGAATATCTGAAGTCATACATGGGTTATCTGTAGAAGTACAGAATAATTTATTTTTATCACACTTTCTTATATTTCTGTTTGAGAGATTTCTTATTGACTGAGGTGTACATTTTCACACAGTATATACGGTGGTCGTCAACAACATGCAAATTACAGATAGAAATTGGAAAATTCCTCATCAGCAAAGGTTCTAAAAATTTCAAACATTTTGTTTTAACATTGCTTAGGTTTGGTTTTTTTTTTTTTTCACTTTTTCTTTTATATAGCTGTATGTGAAAACATCACCAGAAATGTAGCATATTAAAATTAATCAATTGGTGCAAAATGAATATTTAAGAGAATTCAATTTCAGAAACGGTTTCTTTGACACTAGACATTATTTGCTGACAGAAAATTAGTTACAACTAGTTCTACTTCTGAGTCAAAATTTTAATTCTAATTCTGTATTTTAATGTGAATTATTGTAGAATAATTCTGTATCATTATGATTGCATTGACAGGTTTGCTGAAGCTAAATGCCTTGGAGAAAAATTAAATGAAGGAAGAAATAAAATAAGTGAGTACATTTTGGCTTCATATTACCTTTTAGCTAATGAAATCACAGCATTCAAAGGATTTTAGAAGGGATTCTAGTTTCTAAAAGAAACCAATCAATACATTATTAAGATTTCCAATAAGATAAATTGTCAGCTGATGATAACATTAATAATTTTATCTACTAGTTTTGATTATTTAAAATACCATAATTTAAACAACAACTCCTTCTCTTATTTAACAGGATGGCAGAAATATATCAAAAGGAGAAGTTACTAACATTTGGTTTTATTAATTTTATTTTGGAATAAAAGGAACCAAAAGTATCATTTTCAATTGTGATATCTATGGATTAAGGATTGTGTTTCTCTATAAATATACATTGTTTCTGATAAAAGAATATTTCATTGTTAAATTACCCCTGTGCACTTCCTTTGTACAGATTAATTACAGGATCTCAACTTGGAAAGGGAGGAGGGGTGGGTTGTCATCAGTTTTTTTTGCTTTAGCCCCCGACAACAAATGCTTATCTTCCAATTTCAGATTGTTCAAAGGTGAAAATCACCTACATATACATTCAGCCTCAAACTAGGTCTTCTGTGATCCTCCTAGCAGCCTTTTATCTTTCCAGTTGTTTTCTGAGTTCTGTTGACTCCAAGCCTGTATCTTCTTTCCTAAAAATTTACTATCCAGGCTCTGTCAAATGTGAAAACCTGTTTTATCCTCTGTCTCTGAAGTCCTTGGAGGTCAGGTGCATGTCCTTCTGTATGCACACATTCAGGTGAACCTGATATCCAGGTCCAGTGGTGTAGACTTTGTTCTTCTCTCTTCTTCCTCTTTGGGTGGCACCATCACTGATACAGACAACGAAGTCATTTCCACCATTTCATGTCCTACAGCAGCAGTTCACTGCAGGGAAAGGACAAAAATCTCCTGACAAGTCATCTGTACTTTAACACAGCTGTGATTATATTCTCTGTGGTCATGAACAGTAGCTACTGCCAGATTCCCCTCCCAATCACCTTCGGGTATACCACAATTCCCTCAGAGATATTGGGCACTATATTTAAAGTTACGTCAGCTATGTGGAAAGCCTCAGCCATGTTGACACTGTATTTTCAAACCACAGCACAAAGGGTGTTTGGAAGGGATCCAAAACCAGAGACATCAGGTGCTGAGCCCTACTGCAACAGTATTCTGAACGCCGGGTTACTTCTATGAGACATGACACTTGAATAAACCTGCCTTCCCTCAGCAGGCTCATTTGCCTCCTTTAGACTGTTCAGAACATAAATGTCAGTACAAAATTTGTGCATGGTTATCCACAGATTGACCCATGCAAGGAGATTTTCTTCAATATCCACCTTGCAACTATGGGTGTCTCCCATGTCCATAGAAGATCACTTGAATCCTGCCAAGTAGGCCTTTTCCCCTGACAAAGTTGGAAAAGCAGGTTAAATCTACTGTGGTAGACAACGTCAATGTCAAGTAAGAGTAAAGCATTCCCAAGGTGAATAATGCCTGCAGCTTTTGAGCAGTGATGTGCACAGATCTGAACATCAGCCATCATATCAGGATACAACCTCTCTTTGCCCTCTGCCATCTTATGTCCACATTGTCCTGATGTACTCTGTCTCCTAGATTTACTCATCTGTGATATACCCAAGAGATTTGTATAACTTATATGCCTCCTACAGGAGGTGGTAATTGCTTGCACTCCATATGAATATTGAGAAGCTTCTTTAAGAATGAAGCTAGAAATGTGTCCCTATTTCTAAGAAATATTGAACAAGATTACACATTTTTATTTGGTTTTGTTTTGGTATATAGAGAGCAGTTACAAGTAAAGTGTTTTCAAATTGAAAATTCATTTAATTACTCTCCAGGTCTTTTTTGTGTTTTTTTTTTTTTTTTTTAAATTTCGATAGTAAAACGGATAAATAGTCTTTTCACTTAGTTCATACTGTAACCCTACCATATAAGCAAGAGATTCCATCCCTGTTATATCCTTCTATAGCTATCCACATGCTGATCTATGTAGATTATGCAGTTGTAAACTACTTTGTTTTTAAACACAGACGCCTGAGGCTTCAGAGAGATCAAACAGTCAGTCATTCCTTCAGTTATTTCTGTGTAACTTTTTACAGTATGTGAAAATTATCACTCTGGTTATTATAAATATTCTATTTTATTCATCCATCTTTCTTCTCCTATCTGGCCTTCTTTTGATCACAGTAGTTAAGCAATCTACCTGTTAACACCTCCCTAACATCATTTAAATCTTTGCATCCAGTATGAGAATTTCTAGCTTATTCACTTTAGTCAATGCATTTACACTAGTTAATACAGCTTAGCAGCCTGAAAGTTTTTCAGTGAAGTTTAGCTCATCATAGCATACATTAGGCAGGAGGTCATTAAAGATGCTAAGTAAGGTTACTAACCTGCCAAATTTTTACATGATGGGAGAAATAAGAGTCATCTGCGGCCTGCAACTAGACCTTTAATTTACTTTTATTGTTGTTTTGGTTTCCTCAAGCATTCCTGGATGCCTTTTTGTGCACAATAAAGAACAGATCCCATCAACATCAGTTGCTGTTATTTCTAAGTTATACTTAATAGCATAAAACTATGCAGTACAGAAGCCATACACCTCATTTCATGCAGTGTGATTATATTTTGAGATAGTGACAGCATTTGGCTGTAACTTCTGTGTCATAAATACCCTTCCATTTGACTTTGGAAATACTAGTGTTTTGCAATATATAAAATATTCCATTATATACATGTATACAAAATATTCCAACCACTTCTCACTTATACTAGCATTTCAAAAACATCAGGAAGTTAGGTCTGGAAAAAGAAATTTTCAGTAAGATTTTCATGGTAGGCTTTTGCTGATGTTATTGCTTGCATAAAAAGATTAAGAAAAACAATATTTAGATGCGACCTGGAATTTAAGTAGTGTAGAGTGACTGTAATATCAGAAATGAGACATTGTGGCTAGCATGCCTCTTTGCTACTATACCACATATTCCTGGATTCTATCTCCTTTTATGTTTAATAGCATTGCTGAGAATGCAGAGTTTTTAAAATTATTTCCATGGAAATATTATGTGTATCTTAGATTTTTTCATTACGCTTACTTTTTCACAATGACCTCCTAGAAATAATAATGTGAATTTTATTGTAGGATGAACATTGTCTTTTTCTGATACTTAAAAAAAAAAGGAGAAAAAAAAAAAGGAAGAAAGAGAAAAAGAGGGAAGTGTTTCTAAGCCATGTTATTTTAGTGATCCTGTTTACTGCATTATCACAGAAGCTTCTGTGTAGGCATAAATAAAGGAACAGAAGGCTTTGGTGCAAGCATTAAGAGACATTTCATACTGAAAGTCAATATACTCCATTAACAAATCATCAAAAGGCAGAGAAACAAAATATAGTTTTTGAACACATAGACACATCTGGATTAGTTTGAGTGAACTATTCAGAATTCTTTACATATGACTGGAGAATATACCCAAGGACTAGACTTTAAAAGACAAATACAGAAACCAACATGAATAAAAATGGAAAGAAATGACTGAAAGGTCAACTCTTGAAAATTCTATAACCAGCGTAGAAGTGGAAAAAGTAGGCCAGCATAGATATTAAAATAAATTTTTGTCTTTCTGGTCCAAGATTAAGAGCCTTCAAAATTTATATGTCGCTGGCTAAAAAAAAAATAAAAATAAAAATTAGGTTTATTTTCTTCTATGAAAACATTCTGTGCCACTGCAAGTGTTTTTGCATTGTATCTTTTCCAAAGACTTAGGGGCTCTGACAAAAACTGTTGATATTACTGAAAAATACCTAATGAGGAAAATTTGATGCTGAAGCCAAGGATTTCATTTCGGAATAGGGTAGGTACAGGATTTCTTTTTGTAAACCTTGAGTGATTGTGCCCAGCATATTATGATGAGTCAGCCTTGGCAGGCTGCCAGACTTCTATCCAGCTGCTCTCTCACTCCCTTTCCTTGACAGAACTGGGGGAGAAAGTAAGAAAGAAAAGCTTGTGTGTTGAGATGAAGATGAGGAGATCACTTACCAGTTACCATCACAGGCCAAACAGATCCAAGTTGGAAAACATTAATTTAATTTCTCGCCAGTCAAAATAGAAGTGGATGATCAGAAACAATGACAAAATCTCTGAAGTCAAAGTTTCTCTCCTTCTCAGGGTCAGCAGGAGTTTTATTTCCAGGACATTGTTACTGACAAGATGATTTTACACAATTATCAATAACATTCTGTGTGAAAGGATTCTGATAGTAATGGGAAGAGGTCAACACCTGAACAAATTGCAAAGCATTAAATAACAACAAAAAGGCCCAACTACTACAACATTGATCACACATCAAGTTACACTGTTTTCAGTGTAAGTTAAACTGATATATTCATTCAAAATTTAGTGACTAAAAGAGTTGCATATATACCAGAATGTGCAATGTGTTACATGCATTTAAGGTTAGTAAAGATTTCCAGTTCATCCCTATAAATATCTGCCTATTTTTGGAAAATTTATACTGCTGCTAGATTTAAGTTTTTCCTAAAGGAAAAAAAAAACATACTAAATGGTATTTAATGCCCAAAGGGAAGCAGCTGTTGTTTTTAGTCTGTCCAGAAATCAGCTAACATTATGATTGAAGCTGAGAGAGGAAGGGCAAACTCATGTGGGAGTAATAATTTTGTGAGGAAACAAGCACTCTCGGAATGAAAAAGAGTAGGTGGGTGGATTATATGCACATGATGTTGATGATGCAGCTATATCCACAGGAATGCTTTGACTGCTCTGCCTCATTTCAGGCTTTGATTTTA
Organism: Urocolius indicus; assembly: GCA_013401255.1. Classification (NCBI taxonomy): domain Eukaryota; kingdom Metazoa; phylum Chordata; class Aves; order Coliiformes; family Coliidae; genus Urocolius; species Urocolius indicus. The sequence continues at coordinate 259,881 of WBNH01000684.1, forward strand.
TTACATAAGTTAATAGGATAATTAAGCCAATTGTAATCTTTAGTGAAGGCATGTCCTAGTATTGCAAAGCAAGATCATGAAGAGCCTTCAGTTAATCTGCTTGCAAATGATTGCAATATTATCAGTTAATGGAGTGCTACACTGAAATAGTGAGGACTGGAGGACAAGACATCGCAGTTCTGAAGCATAATATTGATTCTGATTCATAGCTTGCATGCTTATTTCTGTGAATGCAAACTGAATGTTAAACCTAATCAGAATCTAAATAATGCACAACCTGAAATTATAATCAACTTTTTCTCCATGTGCAAAACTCTATTTACATATACACAAAATAATATTTTACAATTGTTCTACATCCTCATGGAGATAAGTCAAGTACACGTACTTTTTAAACTCTAAAGAAAGAATATTTCATTCAAAGTTTTTCTTTATACCTGCACAGTTTTATGAAGGGAACTGATAGCAACCTTTTTGCATAGATAAGAAATGAAGTAAGAGTAGAACTGGTCTGAGAGCACTCTGTTGGCTGCATTGTATATCTACATTGTTTTAGCTTCACATGCAGGCAATAAATTACTTTGAAAAAGGAGAATCAGTAATGTAAGAACTAGAATCTCAAGGATGATATTAAGAATGTCATGCATATTTTAGGCCATGATTAAATTAACTGAAATAATTGAGGAAAGTCATACATAAGGAAAAATCATTTTAAAACTTTTGCTGAAGAAGTATATGTACTTAAAATGCACAGAAATTTTCTAATGAAGAAAAATTGCATACTTTACCTGGAACCTAAATGAAATGAAAATGCTGTGGTGGTTTGCTATATGAAAAGAAAATTCATCAAAATTAATGTGTTTCTTTCTTTGAGCTTCATACTTTTAGTATTATGTATTGAATTTTTATTTATGTAAATGTTGTAGGTCAGAGACACTAGCGTACTGGATATTGTTTCAGCTATTAGTTAAGTGAGGTTATAATAAGGGAAAAATTAATGTGCATTCCATTCTTCAGTGTAATATTCTGAGATACTTGCTCCTTTATGGGAATAAACATTGAGACATCATAACTGCTGATTAGTCTAATTCACTGTTCTAGTTCAATTCCAGACACTATCAAGTATGTACACAGACTTATATCTGACGTGTGCTCAGTGAATTTTACTGGAAATGACTAGTGCAGAAGAAAAATGACAAGAATGAGTTTAAAAAGAGACTGCGAAACTCTAAAAAGAAAGGTTAATCCACAGGCAAATCTGTTTCAAATGAGATGCAAACAGCTCATAAATAACTTCAGTATGCAGATTTAATGAACAGATAACTCAATAGTATCATTCCACAGCATTTAATTCTTCAGGTAGCTTAATATGAATTACTGTACTCACTAGGGACCTTTTAATTTCACAGAACTCGAAATCTTGACATTCTTACTAAAGAAAAACTCTAGCTGAGGTCAGTTGGAGTTCTACTCATATAAGAATCTAAACAATTCTGAAAATATTTTCACTATTAGCTTTAATGTTGTTTTAACTGATAAAGGACAACAAGTATTAGGTGTAGTACTAATCATTTTAAACAGGCAAATAATATCACCTGTACTGTGAGATATTTTGCAATAAAGTCATCTTTTAAGGTCTCCAAAGCTGCTTCCTTGAACTGCGTTCACAGTTTCACCAAGCTTTATGCCACTGAGGCTGCTCAGCCTTCTGATGTTAAGAGTAACTCTTTGTGCAGTCACTTTAGGACTGTCCTCTAGTCCTCTAGTTAAAAGGTCACTACTTTTATATATTTTCTTATTCCTGATCTTCAAGAATGATATAACAGGTATGATATGTGGTCTTTGAAGTGTGAGAGGATTTTTTATCTATTTCACAGACAAGAGTTTCACTCTAAATGTTACTCTGAATTCTGTGTCACGAGACATAATTTGCAAGAACAACAAGAGAGTTTGCTATTTGGTATTTACTTTTTTTCTTTGATCAGTCTGTTCTAGATGTGGAAAGCTCACTGAGAACCAAGCACTTAATATATCCATCAGTATCTGACATGAAAAAGCTAAGGGTCCCAGATTTCCTTCACAGACAGAAATCTGAACAGTATGGTGAATTCTAACATGCTCAGGCTACACGCACTGGGCACTTATGCAGCACATGATGGACAAACCATCCAGCACTTTCTCTAGGTGTCAAACATACAGTGTGTACACAGATGACTTCTACAAAGCCTGTTCGGTGTCACACTGCATGCACTCTGCATGTGCCATGATTTATGTGTGCAGGATTTCTGACTGCTTGGCAGATGTTTGCCCCAGCTAACCTGTTCAGTACTTGAGAAATTCCAGATGATCAGATAAATCTAGAGTGAGATGAGATAGTAGTTTACCATGACAAGTAAGAAATTTGGCAAAAATCATAGAATCATAGAATCACAAAAGGATAGGGGTTGGAAGGGACCTTTAGAGATCATCTAGTTCAACCCTCCTGGCAAAGCAGATCCACCTAGATCAGGGAATATTGGTCAGTGTAGACTGGAAGCTCTCTGAAAATAAGAGATTGCCCACCTCCTGCTTCACCACTTGTGTTCCAGCACGGGGATATATAGACATATATATAGAGAGAAATAAAGCCTCATTATGCTTAGTTTTCACTGATCTTTTCTCTTTTCGGGAGCCACCTGCATGTTGCAGATGCTCTCTGCCACTTAACAGAGTAGCAGACCAGTCTTGGTCTCAGGGTATAACACTTGTGTCAGAAAAAGGAATGCACATAGTATTTCTACCACATTCAATCTCGATATGTAGCTATGCTGTTTACTTCTGAGGGATATCACATATGACTAAAATAAAGCACATTTGCTCTGTAAAACCTGCAGCCATCTGTGAGAAAAAAAAACAGAAGAGAAAACAGGCCACAGGGACAAACAGTCCTCAGATGTAATTTCCCAGCTGGGATGTTGTTCAGTGTGGCCCTGTGCCTAGAAGCCCCAGTCTGTTTCTGATCTCCAGGTCAGTTTCAAAGCAGTTTTGTAATAAATGAGATATGTTTATATGTCCACCAAAAATAGCAGTAGCTGTTGAAGCTAAAGCTATTCAGCATGGCTGACACAATCTTCAGATTCTTTCTCATTAATTTCTTGTCTCAGTTGTTTTACAACCTAATGCTGAAAAAACATTTTTCATTTATATGTTTGTTTTGGATAAATATCTAATCGTGCCATTATGAGCACAGTTTTGGAATCTATTTTTTACATATTGCATTTTGATTTTTGGAAGCATGGAACTGAAAACACAGAAAACCAGCCTAGTTTCTGCAGATTTCATTTTCTTAACCATCCTGTCACCATTTGCAGTTTACCCTTTGTTAGAAATAAAGTTTACTTTACTTTGCAGGATACTACATCTTATTTCTCTGTTTGGTTGCAACTCCTTCCATTTTAACTACTCTTTCATCATGGAAAGAACAATATAACTTACTTTCACCCTGATCCCATTAAAGTTCCTTTTCTACCAGTGCCCAACTCACTTCAGGCATAATTTCTGTGTCTCAGTTTAGCCAGGAATCTGTACAGCACTATATAAAAATGCTGTGCTCTCTCACAGCATCTTTTGTAACATTAGGGTGACAGAGCCCTGGCACATGTTGCCCAGAGGGGTTGTGAAGCCTCCTTCCTTAGAGGCTTTCAAGATGCACCTGAGTGTGTTCCTGTGCAACCTGATGTAGGTGGACCTGCTTTGCATTGGGGGTTGGACTGGATGATCTCTAAAGGTCCCTTCTAGCCCCTACCATTCTATGATTCTATTATCTCTCTCAAGGTGCTGTAATGCAGAATGTCACACATTTCACACATGCCTGGCTGATAGCTACAAAATGGTAACTGGTTGCTACCATCTTGATGCAGATTCAGTGCTGTGATGAAATTTCTATAACCCATTTTTATGTTCTAGGAGTAGCTAGTTGGCTTGTAACATAAATCAGAGAGTGACAGGAGTATATTTTTCTTTTTTTGCTAGCAGTTCAGTGAAAAGTTCATGTTAATGAATCTTTTGTTTCTTCACAATGTTCATAGTAAGAGTAATCAATCAACTGCCTTGTTTGTAAGCAACAAATCGTATTTTTATTTTCAAGAGAATTTTTGCTTAGAAGTCACCAACTTCTAGAAGCCACTGCAATATGAGCAGAGCTCACATTGTGTTAGTGTGGTTACATTTGCTTAATGTAATTCTTAACACCCTATGGTTAAGCAGTGAATGCTTACTAAAAGTAAAATTTTACTTACTAAAAGTAATACTTTTAGCTGAATGAGGGTCCCCAGAAAACTGATTGTAAGGTGTGGAAACAAGGAGAAAAAATCCTGTAAAGCATAATTGTGCCTTTCTGAAATCAGGAGAGACACTACATCTTTGCTATACTTACTGTAGGCAATGTAAATACTATAGGCTTAACTCTTATTTCCCTTCAGAGGTACAACTAGATGGATGGCAGCCGTAACAGAAATGACTGTCAGGGGTAATGCTTAGGCAATTGACAGAGAAGACAAAGATATCACAGAGCAGGAAAGATGTCATTTCTAAGTCTTTTTCAGTCCTTAGCTGGCATAGGATTTATCTTCCCTGCTTTGATAGAGATGAGACTGTAAAGAGAACCAGGCAACCCTAGAGGCTTTCTGGCAGCCTTACTCATTTTTCTGCTCCTCCCTGCAAGAAGAGGATACTATCTTTGTTAATATAAAATTGTCTCTGCAGAAGCACTCAGGAAGGTACAAATCTTTTGGCTTCAGGGGACAATGCATATGTTTATGCCAATGTTAAATATTGTCCATTGTTTCAGAGTAGCTTACATATGTATTTCTACTTTCAAACAATAGGCAATGCCCCTGGGTGACAGTGCATAGGCTGAATGGGTCCTTCAAATGCAAAAACATGATTTGTCAAATGACTTATTCAGAAAATGCCAAACTGAATGAATTCATTTGAACAGCTCTATTTTGCTCCCCTAGTGTGCTATTCTTTAAACAGAGGAACCTTATTAGTGTAACAGTCATTCTGGGCCTGAGATGTTAATGTTTTCTTTGGATCTGTGTTGGAATCTACATACGTAGGAAACATTTCCATTTTCTGATTGTTACAAATTATGTTCTATTCTTTAAAAACAGAAGTATTTTCAGGGGAAAAAGTTATGCTCAGGAAGAAACCAAGTAAACACGTTTTACTTGAGGTTTTCACTAGAATAAGTAAAGCAAATAGACCAAGGTCATTGGGTTTAATTAAGTCATGAACTGCCATGACTATAAACTTGGAAAAGCACTTCTCAATAACAGATTTTTCTGCTTGTAGACTGTGTTCCGACTGAAAACAGGTAGCCATTGCTGTATTGCTACACCTCATTTTCCAGTTTTATTAGACTAATAAGTCCTTAAGTCAGTCTATTAAATTTGTTATTTTGAAAAACAACATGCTAGATAATAGTTAGCACTATATTGTAAGGGTTTTCTTTAAATCCCACAGTCTTCTGTACAAGAAGTTTTTATTGATCATGTCTGTCTTTAATACTGTATGGCCTGAGAATTTAGAAGTGAAGAGTCAATCCTTTAAATTCTGGAGAAGTACAATTCATTCAGATGAGCATTGTCAAAGCATGATAACCTTTTATAAGCACAGAATTATAAATTTGGTTTGGATAGGTTTTGTAGTTCATTTACACATCTGGATAGAATTCATAAAAATTTGCAGTCTAGGCATACATACTTACATGTATTAAAATACAAGAGCTGTGTTTTTCAAATCGAACTAGTTCCTTAATCATTCAGGACTTGTGATGTCACCACAGCTGGCTGTGAATGTTGCAGAAGGAGTGCAATCAGTAGAGAATAGCTGTATTATGCAGATGTTTTCATGCACTTTAGGTAAGGCTGAGGGAAGGCTTCTGTTACAGCTGATGACATCGTTATGCCAGTTATGTAGAATTAGGTTGCATTTTAATTTGCTGAGCCATTCAAGAAGCAGACTTTGGTTTATTCACAACAGTAAATATATACTGTATCTTTACAGGAAGCTATTTCAGATTTTACTGGGATGTTAATATATGCTTAACACGAAAAGTAATTTCTCAAAGGCTTGATATGTATATATTGCTTCTAAATATGCATTAAAAAACGTCATACACCCATTCTCAGTCTGACCTTACTTCCATCACCATGAAACCTTGATATGCCCCCAAAACATGAAAGCATATCTAAACAGCTCCAGCACTACCTTTAAAAAAAATAATTTTAATTTGATTTTGACATCATATCTGTCAGATTCCTAACATCAGTCTGTCTCATCTCACCAGAAGTCACACAGCAATATGAGCTCAATTCTAAGGGAATTTCTCAGTTAAGATAGCAAAGATTTAAAGGTTGTGAAATTGAAGTATATGGGGAGGCCTGGAACTCTATATTTAAATATCTGTTGGAGAGCCCTTGCCAGAAAAAAATATCACAAAATGAAATTAGATGTCAAATTGTTGCATAGAAATTGCAAAGCCATGAAGGTGGTATTATAACACAAAGTAACTGTGGCCATCTTATATTTGGATATGTTCACTCTCTGTTTAAAATATTGACTGAGACAAACGTATTATTACCAGAAAACTTGTTGGGGATAAAATTCTTTGTATTTCACTTTGCCCCTTTGTGCTTTGAGATCCTTTATTTTTTAAACTTCTTAAATTTGGACTTAAAGAATATTTTTTTTTAAAAAAAGTACCTGTATACAAAGCTATTCTGACTTTATTTTCCTCATTCTTTCGCTTCTTGTTAATTTCTCAGAGACAATCAAGAGATAAGCTGCATTTAGTCATGTGATCATTCAGAACACCAAATTCACAGATTATGATTCCTTATCCATATGTCATTTCTTTTCAGCCATGCCTTTTGAGCCACCTTAATATTTAACTCAAGAACAAATATATGTGATAAACAACAGAGCTAGTTTCCAGATGTGCATAATTTCGGTCTCTTTTCCAGAATATCAAAACAAAATAGAGACTCAGAATATTTCATAACTTTGGGACAATACCTAAAAAACCACTCTGGCATCTAAGATACAGCTTAAAAGAAATTCAGACTCCTAAATTCAGGAGAACTATTTAGGAAAAAACAAAACAAAAACAAAAACCAAACCAAAACTATACTTCCTGAAATATAACCAGTTGCCTTTGCTAGTGCATACAGAAGCACTGCTGTGATCTACCCATTGAGAATCCAGAAATGATGTGTCCTTCTGCTGAAAATATCTTGGACTGTGCTTGCTGCTAAACATACATGTTTGGCTAAAACTGCCTGCAAAGCACTGAGTTCATCTTTAAAATAAAACAAAAACCAACAAACCAGCTGGGTAGTGACAGCCAACCTTGAGGAGATAGAATAAAGATCTGAGCATTTGTTTCTAAATTTCTAAATTCAGAAGGCTCTAGTTTCAAGAAGATGTTGTACTGCAGTCCAGAGCCATTAGTGTTTTCTGTGGTTATCATAGATTTCCCAGTATTGTGTATGTGGACTGTTAGGAATTTATGTGCACTAGCCACTTCCCATTCTCTGCCTTCTGTTGAGTCCTGTGCCTTTGGGTGAAGCTGTGGTACATGCTAGCATTTCCCTCCGTTAGATGAATCGGGCCTTGGGGAACACCTCAACAATTAAGGTCTATAGAGCCAATGATAGTCTGTCTTTAGGGGAAGAGAGAGATCCAGAATGCTGTCATCAGAAAAAAAAAGATTTCTACAGTTTTGCTGCACAGCCTTTTAAAGCTTTCTTTTTTTCTGTAACAGCCAGAAAGTATGAAAGGGAGTGCTGTGGAAATGAAGGCCAAACAATGAATACCCATCAATGAGAAAGTGTAAATATCTTGTGAGGGGAAAAAAAAATAGTACGATGTGATCTGGCCAGAACTAATGAGAACATGTAGGAAATGGGGAAGAGATTTAATATCGAGGTTTGAAAGAATTACATCGAAATGGGGCCAGAGTTTAGAAGTCTCTATCTTGAGCAACTCAAGGAATAGTCAGTGAAGTCAAATACGTTGATATCCTATAGCAGAGTGACGGAAACTACTGTCTCATATGCTTTCTGTCCATAAATTTGGTTATGCTTCAAGGTATTAAGTGTATCAATAATAAATGTTATTGTCTCAAGTGAGACAATAACAAGGGAACATACTTCGGTCAGGTATTTTAAATAGTATTTCAAAATGTGCAATTGCCTACATCACAGTAAAATGTATGAAGTTGTGATAGGTACACTTCAAATAATGAAAGTATGTTGGGAAAATTGTATGTTTCCAAGTGTGTTTGTTCATGTGCTATATTTAGGCTCCAGTTTGCAACTATGGATTTTGTGAGGAAGTCAAGACTGTGCTTCCAATTCTGAACCTCTCGTCTTTCCTGGAGTCTCTGACTAATGAGTTCTACTAAATACCATCAGCTACCTTGCTCCTAACGGTTCTCTTCATTTCTTTGCAGTTACTGTCTGCAATCCTTTCTTCCCAGCACAGCTGGCTAAAGAGTGTGTTTACTAGTATTTGAGACATTCCAGTTGACTTGATGATAGCGTCACAGCTTAAATTGCTGGTATGCTTGTGCTGAGATGCCAAACTGTGTGGGAGTAGCTAGAACATAGGCAGATATTTGCTTCTATCCCCTCTGCTATGGAGGCAATAACCTTTGACAGCAAACCTTGAGAAGGAGAGAAGGGAGAGGAGAAAGGAGAGCAAGTAGAATCTTAATCCACTGCAGATGTCTCTTCAGTGAACAAAAGTCAGAAATCTCCTGCAGCAAGTTATACTTTACAGTATGCTACCTCATGCCTTGTCATTAATACATTTTTAATGTTGATGAGGGCTATATTTTATATCTTGAAAAATGTCTATGGTATAATCAGGAGGCTCAAAGTGCTGCCAGCAGTGGCTTTTCTTTCATGACACCTGCAAGGGCTTTCTGAAAGTTAGGACTTGTCAGACTACACAGGGATTTGGCTAACCATATATCCCAAAATGAAGCATTTGCATCAGAAATTGTGTTGAGCCAGGTCACTAGTGCAGACTACTTTGCATCTGCACATGGTCTTAATAGAAGTGATCTACGTAACATCCATTGAAGAAGGACAAAGGCTGTGACAAAGAGCCAGAATGTGCCCCAAATACTTCTTTGGGTCAGACAAGGGTGAATACTTTGTCTACTTGTATTGCTGCAGGATTTTGAGTTAGAACAGAATTATTATTTTTTTATTCCATGGCTTTTCTTGTCAGATATTTTTTATCATTGGCTGTGTTCTCATAAAATTTCAGCACCAAATTTTCAAAAATATGTAACACATCTGATGAGATCTTCAGTAAGTAGATCTGTTTGAATAGTCTTCATTTGAGAAATTACTCCGTTCGGTTCAGTGTCTCATACTTTCAAAACTCCTTTGTAAGCTGTTACAACTCTGACATTAAGCTCAGTTAAAAACATATCTCTAGTCATGGAAGTGATCTGATTACTCTTCTTCTTGTCTCTAAAATGCTATCTCAGTGATTATTTGCTGGGTATACAGCTTAAATTTGTGCTTATTCAGCAGGAGTCATCTCACTCAAGTGGATGTGCACAGCTTTATTAATGAAATTTAATAGATCCAGACGCTTCATCAGGTCTCCATATTTGGATGACAACTGAGTCCAACTGCATCTGTAGGGGCATTGCATCACAAACAATAACCCAATATATTTCTTGTTGTGTTTTAACCCCAGCCAGCAACTCAAAATCCCACAGCCCCTCTCTGACTCTCAATCGGGGGGGGGGGGGCGGGTGCGGGAGGGAACCAGAAGGGTAAAAGTGAGAAAAGTTGAGATAAAGACAGTTTAATAGATAAAGCAAAAGCTGTGTGCACAAAGTAAAATAAGGAATTCATGGACTCTTTCACATGTTCAGCCAGCTCCAGGAAAGTAGAGCTCTATCACTCCTAATGGTGACTTGGGAAGCCAAATGCCATTACTCTGATGTTGTTGTACTAGCTTTCTTTTTTTGCTAAGCATGTATGGTATGGTCAATTGGGATCAGCTGCCCCAGCTGTGGGCCATCCCAATTTCAAAGACTGCTTGCTGGTGAGGTGGTGTGGGATGCAAAAGAATAGACGATATAGCAAGCATTATTACAGACCCTGGAGGGTGAGTTCCAGGAATCCAATTTCCTGGATGCATAAAAGGATGAGCTTTAGCAGGAGGGTTGGACTAGATGATCTTTAGAGGTTCCTTCCACCCCCTACCATTCTGTGATTCTCTGATATTTTATGTAACACCAAAAACGCTTTAAAGATGATGAAAGAAATAGATACAGCATTCTAGCTGAGATGTGAAGGTTTCAGGATCTCCTAGATGGAAGGACTTTTTAAGCTAAACAGAGGATTGGAAAACGGGAAATAAAAATATTAAAACATAGCAAGAAATGAGAGGTTATCAATGAAGGTTCCAGCCTGTCAATTTTGAAGTCAGAAGTGACTCTGCATCAAGTTAAAGGTCCATCCATATCAGTAACAACAAATATTCTCTAAGGGAAGGACTTGAGGTCAATGTGTGCTCTTAGCTTTTCAAGTATTTTTATCCTTTAAATTAGCAGTCTTTGAATGCTTATAATAGCATTATATGGACGATGTGATGAAACATGAAAAGCTCTAAAATCTGTAATGTGGATGCAAACAAAAACAAAATACTTCTTTAAATCCATAATTTTTTTATCACATAACATGTTCATTTTTGTATTTCTGTGAAGCATTCATTGTATGTAATAAATTGAAAGATAACTTTGGCTCCTTAGAACAATCTGGAAGAACATAAAGACAAGAACTTAAAGGAGAGCCATACCATTCCAGTTAACGGATTCTGTCATGTTTAGTCAGCATATATGATACTTTCCTCTGCTTTACATCAGTCTTAATTAGACTTCTGTATTCCATTTTGTCTTCTCCATTTCCCTTCTTGCTTATATCTCCTGTCACAAAGCTGAAGTTCTGTGTTACCAGTTCAACTCTTTTCCATACCTTAGGATGGTACATGTGTCCAGAAACATGAGCCAAAACCAACAGATTTATCACAGCCTTAATGACAGCTGGCTGCATGCTGAGTGAATTCTTAAATTCCCCAAAACTACTTTTTTGCCAAAACATGTGGAGTTGCAGCATTTAACATTTTATTGGGACTGTTATCTCCAAATGAAGAATGATTCCACTGGACACAAAAAATATTTGGTATCAGCTACAGATCTATTTTTAGCCTCTTGCTTGGTGAAACTTCAGAAAACATAATTAGCCATATGTTGAGAGATGTTCTCTGAGTCTTAAATTCGATTTTTGCAAACCACATTTAAGCAGTACCTTGTCCACAACTTTACACTGTTGGAATCAGAAGACATGGGGTTTTTTAATGAGAATGTGATTCTTCATATTTCTTTGGGTAAACATTTGTGTTTATGAAGGTTGTAGAACTGGCAGTACTAAGGACTAAAATCTTCCATGTGTTTATATGGGAAGGTCTGTGCAGGCAACAGGACTGGAATCATCCCCTACTTCTGTCATTTAGGAACTTCAGGCCTTGCATTGGGGTGATGGTGTTCTTAGAGGCAGGAAAACAGAACAGGTCAGAAACATTCATCTCCCCCACAAGTATTTGTAGTGAAAACAGAACAAGATTACTTTAATCAAAAGCATGCACAGAGAATGTTAAGGTTTTGTCAAAAATAAGAGTTCTTACATTAAATTTTTTTTTCCAAAGGAAATCTAAATAAACTGTCAAATTTCAAATTGGATTAAAACAAATTGAAGTATTAAATCATGTCTGGCAAAGTCTTGGTATGGAATTATAGTCAGGTGCCTCATGATACCATCATGTCCTCTGAACCAGAATTCCTGTTTGGGCTACTTTCCCTGTAATATAATCACAGTCTCTCATCAGAAAGTTTTTTTGAAAAATGAAGTTCTTTTTTTTTTGCTGCCCTGAAAATGCAGTATGGACTATAAGGATTGGATAAATGTCACCTTTCCAATTTTGTATGCACAGAAGAAAATTCTTTTGCTATCAAAATGATAAAACTGGATTTTTGTTTTTCTAGCCAAAGGAGAATTTTCTTTGGTTCCTCTCTGATTACAAGTGGTCTGGTTCCAACTTCTCATGCTTTCATAAAGCTGCCAAATTTAGAGCTTTCATAAAACGTCATGGTCCATGTCATGGATGGAGAGGAAGTGTAAGAAAGCTAGAATGAAGGGAGAGAGGAGTATTTTGGACAGTCCAATGTTGCTGGCTGACCTTAAAAGCTTGCAATAAAAATAGGGCTTCTGTAGCCTCCATGCTCTCTATCCCAACTGTACAAAGAGTAAAGTCTAGGTAATTGAAAGTCAAGCCTCTTGGCTATAATCATTTAAAAAACAGTCCCCACATTCTTGTGTTTCCATATATTTGTATTGATTGCAAATTGTTATCTGTTTGATCTTCCTTTCATTGACTTGTTTGGCTTGCTTTTTTTTTGGTTGACCTCATTGCCACTTGAAATGCAAAACATTTAGATTGCTGATGATCTGTTTCTATCAAGGTTAAAGAAAGAAAGGTAACACCACTAAAACCATGTATTGACAGGATAGAGCACGCCTATGACATCTGTCTTTCTTTTCAGCTGATTCTCAATGAACAGCATATTCTCAACTACTAGAACCCTTTTTTCAAATTACAGTGGCCTTGTCTTTTGCAGCTTACAGTGCATAGAAAAGGGAATTTCTGAGCTCTTACATGAAGATAAACGTATAGATAGCTTTCTGAGGCTAAAAAGTTAATGGTTATCAATTAAGATGAATCTCAAGTTTACTACAAAATTTTTTGTAACTATCTCATGGCTCAATATGGTGTGATTAACATCACCCTGTATGAGGTAGTACAATAGAATACAAGAATCTCCATATGCAGAATAGCAAAAAGCAATTTGAGGAAAAACCTGGTACATTTAATCACTTTTCACTGAATATCAGCATGAATGGAGCTGCATTATAAAGCTTTCAAAGCGCAAATAGCATCAGTGTTGACCATTTAACTGGACTTTTATTCACAAAATTATTAATCAAGGGTGTTTTGTCTATCATTACAGAAATCAGGAGTTTACTTAACTGAATGGATTTTTTTTAGTTGAGTGTTAGTACAGCTGAGACAGGGTTTATTTGATATAGCTAGTGTATGTGAAGTTAGTTCTTTCACTTAATCTTCAGTAGCTGAAGGTTTTTCTTGATTCTACAGGTAACTTTAAGTACAAGAAATAGTTGAAAGCAATAAAACTTGCCGTGTAGAAAAATAAGAATCTGCGATAACCCTGATATAGACAGTGAGTAGGTAGGGTATTTGGTTTTATTTTCTAAAACCATTTAAAATAACATTACCTGTATGTTACACTATAATTTATCACATGCAATACGTTTTCTACAATGCTGCTGAATACATAAGAATTATTCTCATAATTCACAAAGAAGGGTAATTTTTCATGGTTCTTTGGTGTTTATAGAACAATTTAATTCTCATGACCCATGAATTTAAATGGGTTTTCACATTGTACACTTAAACATTTGGCAGCTTTTAATGACTGAATTTGCTCTGATTAATTTACTGTTTTAAGGCTTCACTTGTATGCAAGATGATATTTTAAATTTAGAACGTATGCTTATATAATACATTATAATACACATAATCACAGATCTGGGAAAAAAAGTGATTCCAGTAGGGATTTTTTTTTTTATTTCCCTGGTATCCAGATGTACAGCTTAGCAAAGATTGTGAAAGAACTTTGCTCAGAAATTGTTTTAATTTGAAGACTTCAAAGGCATAATCCCATCCTTCCTCAGAACACATACTCTGCTGAAATAGCACATTTAGGGTTATGTTTTTTCTTTTATTGATTCCATCAATATTTATAAATAATGGCTTCCCATGTGGTAATCTAATTATGGTTAGAAATAATTGATGAACTGGAACAGTGTCATAGATCAAGGAGGGAATTAATAAAAGAAGGTTAAAGGTGAAGTATATGGAGCATGAGAGCCTAACTTGGAATAATGAGATAATGAAATTAAGAAAAATTTCAATTGAAGACCACTGACATCTACACAGTGAGTTCTGTTGAGTAGTAGAACTTGCAAGAGCTCTAGCACATGAGATATTTAAAACCGAGCTGGACAAACAGGAAAAAAAAAAGACTGTAAGGAACCAATTCTTCACTGGCAAAGAGGTGGACTGGATGACCTAATATCTCATTTCTACCGCTATCGCCTATAAGTCTATTTGAAAAAATACTTGGAAATCTGAAAGTCTTCTAGCCTCACTTGGACTTCTTTCGTATCTAGCAGCAGGAGATCATTATCCTGTGAAAGTGCTTGACAGTAAGTGGCTTCATTTTCAATCTTTCTTTCTGGACAAAGTTAAATATTAGGATAAATAAAGCCAAATTAGATGTACTTGTTTACTGCAGTAGCAAGAAGGAACACACTCAGAAAACTACTTGTCCTGTGAATCACAAAAAGTTTCCTTAAATTGGCCAACAGCACTTGGATTTTCAAATGGCATGAAATAAGCAATGACTTCATCAATTTTTGACATTTTGGATTTTAATTATTCACATTTTCTGCCTTTCACAGACCATCTGAAAGAAGAGATAACTCACAGGCGCATTCAGAGGGCAGCTCTAGGTAAGAGTGAAACATTTCAGATACGATACAATACAACAAGGGCACAAGTTCTCTCCTAGAGCTTAATCTGCTTGCGGGGAAGGTTGTATTTTCTATGACAGTTTTTGCCACAAAATTTCTACAATGGTCAATCCCGTAAAGAACATGGACTCTGTGAGCTTTGCAGAGATTTGACTCAAAAGACATCTGATTTTCTGTGTGATGAAAAAAATAATGTTATTGGCTTGCTTTCTTTTCAAGGTGACCAAAGCAAGAACAGAGTCATTTAAACTCTCCTATTTATTAGGCTTTGATTCTAATTATTATTCTAATTTGAATTCCTGTTAACAGACATTGATTTGTCCTGAGCCTGAGCTTCTAGCCATGTTACCACAGTCTGTCTAACATCCTTTTTAATTTTCCTCATTCCACGAGGGACTGAAGGCACATACAGGTCATTTCTTTTGCATCTAGTTATAGAAAATGCGAAGTTATTTCTTGCAGTTTCTGTTGACACAGCTGTGAAACTAAAAGTGTCTGTGTAAGTTGTTCACATAAATGTAAAGTCATCCAAATTTGGTTTGAGATGCTTTAAACTGAATTCCACTTACTTTGTATGAAACAGCTTAGGAGTATTTATATGAGAATTCCACTTTTGGGACAGTAAACTTCAGCTAAAATATGACAGAAGATTGCTGTGCAATAACAGTCTAATCCCCTCTCACTTTGACTCATCAAGGAATCCCAAAAAGTGTCTTCGTGGACAGTCTTCATGTAAAAGATGGCGCTAACTCAGACCAAATTGCAGTTGATGGTTTTATTTCGATGTATATGTAACACAGCAAACAAGATTTGCCTCAACAGAAAGAAAAATTGGGAGCTTTCTCTTCTCCCAAAAGTCTTTAAACTTTATTTTTATTTTAAAAACATCACTGAAAATTAAGGTTGTCCATGTCAATAAACCCCAAGAATCAAACTCTTATTATAATCACTATTGAGAAGGGAATTAAGGAAGGTGATGATCTCTACTCCCTGGTATCCAGTGACAGGACACAAGGGAATGGTTCAAAGTTGCATCAGGAGAGGTTCAGACTTGATATTACATATTATTTCTTTATCAAGAAAGTGGTCAAACACTGGAATAAGGTTCCTAGAGAGTAGGTCAGCACCTAAAGCCTGTCGCATGCATAATTTGGACAATGCCCTTAACAGCATGCATTAACTTGCCCTAAAGTGCTCAGGCAGTTGGACTAGATGATCTGTGTAGGTCCCTTCCAACTGTTCTATTGTATTCTAGTCTAGTCTGATCTTGTATCCGAAGTTCAATCTAAAAGTAATGTCTTCAGTATAACACAGAATTCTTTCTGTAATCTGCTTCAGGTTTTAATACTGTCTATTTGCTACTTTTATGCCACTTTAAGACATTACATCAAAATTAATCATAGCAATGCAGTTTATGAGAATTACTTATTCAGTGTTTCAAAAAATGAAGTGATGTATTCCTATTATATTTCAGTCTATATGATAACATCTGGTCTTGTATACTGATTTCTTACTATATAGAAGGTTGTGTTGCAAATGCTGTTTTCAATAACTGACTAAGCTGCTTTCAATAAAATAGGTAAGCATCGTTTTTTTCATGTCCTTAGAAAATGACATAGCAGTGACTTTGCCAGCTATACATTCTCATTGTAAATATTGTATTAGTATTCCACAACATAGCAGGGAACCCATGTGTTTCTGCCTTTTGTTTTAAGCATTGCTATCATCTTGTCATCACTAAGTTTGGATCTCACAAAGTAGTTTCCAGACTTTTTTTTCCCCCCTTTCATTATTCTTTTACATATTCTGGATGTTTTGACTTAATATTTGTTCTGTGAGTTGGGGAGTATTATTTGCCTGCCTGCCTGTCTTTTCAGATGAATATTGTTCCAAGGAGTAACAGTTGTCAAGTCTCTCAGGATCTTCTTGATGACCAGAATGTCATCAAGATATTTTTAAATGAAAACTGCATGGTAAAAAGCCTAATTAAGAGTCCATTGAAATCCCAACATGAAATAAAACATACCATTGTTTCAATTAGAAACCAAGTTAACATCTTCCAGCTGCCTTTTTTCTTTTCTTAACTTAAAGCATTTTCTACTCAAAGCACTTTAAGAAGCTATTCTAGTTGGATTTTAAACAGTGCAGATCAGTTTCTTTCATAGCTATACTTAAGATGTGGATTTCTTATTGAAAGAAAACTGCACTATTTAGCCCATTGTTTTTAACTATCTCTCTTAATATACCATATACTGAGACTTTCAAAGGACACAAACAGATGGGAGGTTTCCATTGCAGACAAGAGAGTGCCCCATGTTTTTCAATATGCAGCCAGAAACATTGAGTAAAATTGCAAGGATTCACTCTCAGTACAACTTTCATCTTTATTAATTGTAAGAATGATTATGCAAATAATTTCTTTTATTTAGTGAGATCTTTCAGAGTAACGTGTTTAACTATTTTTAGGCAGAAGTTCTAATTCCTTTTACATGCTTAACAATATTTCTATGCAGTATTTAAAATTAAATAATGTGCACGCTGTTGAAGTACTGACAGAGAAAAAACATTGGGTCACCAGCATGCTTCTGGGTGGAAAAGGTAGATGAAAATAATAGAAATAAAAGCTTTCCCTGGAGTTTGCAATGATGGAGAAGAAAAATATGGTTTTTATATGATTTTAATGAAGCATTATCTTAAGATGCTTTTAAACTAGCATTACAGTAAAATGTAAGGCCTGATTCTTCATTATAGTGTTCAGTTTTGCATTGATAGAACATGATTACAAACCAACAACCAGGCTAATGTAACATTATAAACCAGCACTGGAGGAAGACTAAACCCTGAATTAGACCTGCTTGATAACATAAGAAACCCTATGACATATTGTAATGGGAAAATGCTTCTGTGGGCACACAGTCATGCTAGCAAAAGCACGTTTTATACACTAACTTTCCGTAACAGAAGCAACTGTACAGAGACTTGCACAGTTTTGCTTATTCATCTACATCTTCAGTAGGGGCTTCTATTAGATCACCTCTGAAAGTTAGGGAGGACCCTTGAACACAGTCCTGGCTGATCTGTCCACACTAGTAGAAATGTTTAGCAAATCTACAAGTCCCCCAGGCTGTTCAGTCAGCTTTGAACAGATCCTGTCAAGTCTTTGTACACAGAAGAATAATTTGTTATGTGCAGTATGGAACATGTTTTCTAAATTAAAGTGAGTGGTGGAGTCTGTGGCCAGTGATGCAGCATCTTCAGTACAACATGCCCCTCGTAACCATTATTTTTTATTAATTTATCAGTTTAGTTGCAAGATAGGTTTGTAGCTTTCCATTTCAAACATTTTTGTTATTGACTTGTTCTCCATGACACTTTCTTCTCTTTTTATATAAGTTTGGAAATCTGGGCTAGTAACAACTTAGTTCTTTCAGGATTCTCCTGAGAACATCAAGAGTTGGAAAAACTTTTCTGCTTCTAGGTAGGTTTTTTGGGACATAATTAATTTCTGTTCAACTCCATTGTCTATGTAGAGCTATTTGAAAAGAAAAGAAAAAAAAAAAAACAAAACCCAAACAAACAAAAAAAAACCCCAAACCACGTACAATTTAACATGGGTAAAGATGGCAAATACAGGTCTGTGTAAGAAATCTACATCCTTTGTACACATTTCAGCATTGAGGCTCTGTTTTATCAATGTTTTCCTTTAAAAAATTGTTTTCCCAGGTTTTGTAGCATGGATTTTAGAAGTAAGATTTTCTATTTCTGCTGTTATTCAGAGAGGGGTTCTCAAGTTCCTTTTGAGTAAATTTCCTTTGAAAAAGCCCATTCCTCCTAAAAAATAAAATTACTAAGTGAGTCAGAAATAACAGATATATTTGAATCCTTGAAAATGCATCCCAGCATTTAGTGGTGCAAATGCCTAAGAGCAAGGATCTTGGCATCTCTTATTTTTTTATTTGGATTTGTAGCACATACTTGTTTTAAGCAAAAGTAGAGATCTTTCTCTTTGTCTTTGCTTCTTTACAGGTTTGCCTACATCATCATTTCCTACATTTTGAAAGCTACATACCTGCTCTAAAGATATTTGTTCCAGTCAACGCCCTTGCTCTTGCTCTTCTATGTGTTTCTTTATAGTGTGCATCATTCTGTTTCCTCACACTTTTCCTTCATTATAAGTAAAACAGTAGTGTGTGCAGTACCAGAATAGAGCAGGGACATTGAGTGTTGTATAATACATCAGGATACTACTGTGGGAATAATTCAATCATGTTAGGAAAGAATTTCAAAGAAACCATTCCTCCAACGCATCAGTTGCTGGTGCTCCCAAGAAGCTGCCACTACCATATATGTATCTATACCTGATGAGATGCAAACATATTGTCTGGTGCATTTCTTCCTATCTGAAGAGGTAGAATTGGGAACTGCTGCTCCCATTTGTCCACAGTGATAAACCATAGAATGATTTGGATTGAAAAGGGCCTTTAAAGAATATTTAGTCCAACACTCCTGCCATGGGTAGGGACATCTTTCTCTAGGTCAGATTGCCCAAAGCCCCATTCAGCCCAGCCTTGAACCTTTCCAATATAGCCCATACCTAGTGTGTATAGAAGATATGTTTAGGAAGTGTATATGGGTGTGGTGGTTTAGCCTTAACTGAACAATGACCAAACCACCCAGTTACTCCTCCTCAACTCAGCAGGATGGGGAGGAGAATCAAGAGAGAGTTGTAGAACTTTCTGGGCTGAGATAAGGACAGTTTAATGGAACCCCACAATGAGTAGACAGTTACAGTGATGGCCAAAGGACAAAGAAAAAGGAGCAATGCCCAATGTAACTGCTCACCGCGCTCAGCCCGGCGCTCAGCCCAACAGCAGAACTGCAGTTGCTGCACTGGTTGCCACACTGCTCCAGCCCAGCTGCTGCCCTTATATCCCGAGCATGATGTCACATGGGATTGAATAGCCTGGCCACACCTGGCCCAGGACACCTGGCCAAACCCAGGACAATGGGTTACATTAACTTTGTTCACATGAAGCAGGAGAGACCTAATTTGTATTAATGCCATGAAATGGACACAAGTGCTTGCATTCAAAAAATGACAGAAACTGAGGAAAGTGACAGTCCATGTTTTCCCACCCTCCTCCTCCTCCTTCTCCACTGACCTTGGTGTCTGTGGAGATGTTTTCACATTCTCTCTCCCTGTTGCTGCTGCAGTTCTGCAACTGTGCAACAACTTCTTCTGCTCAAATATGTTATTCACAGAGGCGTTACCTCCACCACTAATTGGCCAGGCCTGGGTCAGGTGCAGGGTCCAGCTTAAAACTGACTGGCCCTAATCCCGTCATCTACAGAGGAAGCTTCCGGCAACTCTCTTTGTTTAAAGAAGCCACCTCTCTAGCCCCCCTGCTACTGAAAAAAAACCTGGCCCAGGCCAAAACTACAGACCATCACTTCTGGTGCTGAAAAATTATATCTTATGTATGGGCTAAATAAAGCACTTCAGAGAAATAATCTGTTTGAAGTCCAGAATTTAAGATTTTTATTCTTTTACGAGAGATAAAGCAACATGTCCTCATTGCTACGAGGCATCCAAAGATGCTTCTCTAAAACCATGTAGGTGAACTCCCATACTTGCTGTCTTTAAAATATGTTACTTTTAGGTCAAAACAAGCAAAAAAAGCAGTGTAGTCAGTTTGCAATGAACTCAGCATAAGGTAATTATTTCTTTTAGAAATTTCTATTTTTCATATGCACAATGTTTCTGTATATTTTGTTCTTCCATACATCTGCACTTGAAATGTCAAGCAACAGCGGTGTTTTTGCAAAGTTCGCTGTTGTTATACAGAGCACTGATTTTATTCCTAGGGTGACCTCTAGTGGTAGCAAGGCCACTTTTTTAGTGATGGGTTTAATTTCTTCAGTCTTTCTAATTCAGAAGAAAAAAAAAATCAGAAATTAAGGTTATTTTTTTGAATTCTGAGACAGACAGAAATTTGGAAAGATTGTGCTTATTAAAAAGGATGGTGATTTTTCAATATTTGTATGATGAAGTCATCAATAGCAAAACTGACTGAAATTTCAGAAACCAGTGCCTTTTCCCCTTTTTTAAAATAAGAATTTTAGAATTAAAAATATAAAAATATTTTTTAATTTGCTTTGTGGAATTATTGTAACTTATTAAATTCTTTTAGCAATATTTTTCAGGTGTTTTTTTTTAAATGCTGAAAATACTGATGAACAATTAGTTTTGAAAATATAGATAAGAAGTTAAATGGTGTGCCATAAGCACATTAGAGGATCCTTATAGCTTCTTAATACTGCAGTGTATTTGAGCCACTGCAATTATTCAGATTTATCTTGGAGGAAAAAAACACTGACTTTAGCCTGTGTTAACTGTGAAGTTGCACACCATTACAAACTTACCCTCTTGGGTATTGTGCTATTTGTGCTTCAAGTCGGCACAGTAATATGGCTAAAACTCTGAGCTCTTGAAGGGCTTTTATATTTTTGTATGAACCGTGTTCTTCTGTAAATATGAACACTATCAGAAAAAGAACCACAGATTCAAAGCAGCACCTAGACAAATTGCAAAGATTCCCTTGCAACTGTACTCAGGTTTCTTCTGAGGTTATATGTTTTGGTTTTTTTCCCAGTATTACGTAGGAATTAAGTTTAAAACTGTAGGAATATATTTTAATAAAAAGACACTTCTTACACCTTTCCTTTCAGACCTCAAGCCCATGCAGACCTTTCTTTCCATGAGTTTCTCTTCAGCCTTTCTAGGGTGTTTTGTAGTTTGATTTGTTGATTTTTTTTTTCTGTTACTCTTTTCAGCAGCTTTTACTAGGTGCAGTCATAAATTTTAGAGGCAACCATAAGTTTTCCTTTTAATTATGTCTTCAAGAAAGAGAATATTGCATCTACACTGGAAATCTTTTGAATGTATTCTCTTGAACTGCCAGAGAAAATTCTGAGATTACTCATGTGTTCCTATCAAGCTTCCCATGTGACCCACTCAATTTCATCTTATCAGATCTCAAAAAAGAGCAAAGACATCTTTGGATCAAGTGATATTTTTATTAGGAGTCATGAACTTGTAGCACAGCTATCCAGTTCTCAGATTTATTGACATTGACTTCAGCATTTCACTGTTGTTGGAACAGCTTGCAGTCTCTGTAAGCTTTCTTGCAGTATTTCTTCTGAAATACTGAAAAGTTCAGTGTAAGTTGT